>JAODAL010004170.1:0-145000 GCA_025379985.1 Phyllomedusa bahiana
AACCCCAAAAGAAACAGTGGCCCTTGCTCAATTTTTTTCCCCTCAATAGGCCCCAAAAACCCGTAGCGCGTCTTTGGACACCCAGTTTTTAATTAATGCTGCTTTGCCCCTACTAAGTAAAAACTGTCCCCTCTGTCCCCTTTTTGAATTTAAATGCCCTTCCTTTGCACGCTTTTCCGTAATAGTCCCCCCTCTGTTTCTCCTCCCCCTTGCTTAGTGCTTTTCTCTTTAGTAATGTTTCTCCTCTTGAATATTGCCCCCTCTCTTCTTTATTATATTAGTGCTGGCACTCTTCTTGGTGTAAAAAAAAAACAAAAAAAAACCTGACTTCACCCCCAATTCTTCTTGGGGCTTCCACTGCTTCCTCTCATAGGCGGTGGGCTGGTTCAGACCTACTACCCATAAGACGACCACACAGATGGTGTGCACACTGAGGTAGTCAGTGACTTTGTACAGGCTGCAGAAAGCAATTATAGCATTGCACCACCTTCACCAGGCTGATAACATCGTAAGTGCACACCAAAAATCTCAGACTATAGGTTTGAAAAAGTTTGTAGCTTAGAAGAAATGTCTGAGCAGGAAGCCAGAGGCTCTCGGCTTCACCATAGTTTTCAACTATATCTACATCCTGAGGACAAAGATAAAGTTGAAAGTGGTATTTGATGAGGGCATGTGCCCTGGAGCCTGGGCAGTCCAAACCACGTGGCTGTACCCGGCGGCCCCCCCAGGAATCTACCGTTTGGGAGATTTCCCGCAGGGTAGGTCGACTCCGGAAGCTTGATTAGTATTTAAAGGGGGTTTTGCCATTGTAATGTTGAGTGGGACCCCCAAATGGGTATTTAATCATTTTCTAAGGGGAGACCAAAAGTAAGCCCGTGAGAGCTACAGCTTACTCAGTCCCCCCCTTTGTTTCCCCGAAAGTTTACATTAGACACGAACAGGACACTGACAGGAGCTGATCTGGCCGCGCTTGTGTGTTTGCACTTCTTATCTGATGACAGGGAACACTAAGGAGCTTGCAAGGGACTGCGGAGAAAAAGCAGTGAATCAGCCTGTGTCTTTTGTATAGAATCCACTGGTTGTAATGTAATTATTTGAGTAAACATTGCAGACGATCTCTTCTTCTACACTCTCTGCTCACCCCCCCCCCCCTCCTTCTCACCCCTGCAGCCATTCATGACTCAGTATGCTTTATTTATCTTTTCTCCTGAGCAGATAAGAGGTAAGGAACTCGCTTTGTGGCAAAACACAGTTAAGGGGCTGCATAGCATGTGTGAGTACTGCACCCTCTTTAATAGGAGAAGGCTGCAGAGTATGAACACATTAAAGTGAGTAGGACGATGCTTGAGTATCTTGTATTGCCACTACTAAAAATGCTATGATAACAAGTAAAAGCACATGTAAACATTTAAGAGGTTAAAGGGTAGGCCAGCAGTTTTATAAGGCTGGATAGCTCCTTAAAGAGGACAACTGCTGACATGTCTGTTTAAAGGGGTTTTGCCAGGACGTGCCTTATCTGCTAAGAAGCTAATGTAAACAAGCCACACTGAGCTGAGAGACACACACAGCCAGAGCACAGAGCCGTGCATAAGGGATCGTGTGAAATGTTCACTCAAATAATCAAACTACAACTAGTGGATTCTGTATACAAAAGACGACACCTTTTCTCCACAGCAGCTTGAAAGCTTCTTCATGTTCTCTGTCATCAGATAAAGCAGGGATCTACTCAGATAATCACACTACAACTAATGGATTCTGTATACAAAAGACAACATATTTCTACCCGGTGCTTGAAAGCTTCTTCAGCTCCCTCTCATCAGATAAGAAGTGTTCTTCTGCGCAAGCCGGCCAGCAGCTCTGGTCAGGTCGTATCTATAGAGCTTTTAAGTAACTAAGGACAGGTAAGGCAGCTGTAGCTCTCTCAGACTGCAATTTTTGTAATCACATATATTTAGAAAAGTGATTAAATACCCATTTTGGAGGATCCCACGTCAACATTACATCGTGGCAAAACCCCTTTAAGTAAATACCTGTTCCCTGTAAAATAACGATTCTGCAGCATCTTCTCTTATAACTCTATACTGTGCTGGTCCTCTGTTTTTCTTTCTAGAAATGAATCTGTCAGATGGGTGTTACCATTTCAATTTTTAAAGTGGTGTGTCCCTGCCCTCTGTCATCACTAATTGGGCAATGTCACAATGAGTAGGATACCCCTGCCCCCAATTGGCAACATTCCTCTGTCAAATTCAGTAATAAGTTTCTAAAAGGAATAGTTATAAGAGCAGATGCTACAGAATCGTGGTTTCACAAGGACTCGAGCATTTACTAAAACAGACCTTTAAGAATATAGGTTGTCAATTGTTGCTCGCTTTTATATGTAAAAGGACCCATTCAATAACGTAGAATTAATGTTGCAAAGGTGGTAGGGTCCTCAATTGTAGAAAACCTCAACTCCTTATCATAAACAGGCAAAGAATATTGTTTGTTGGTTGTGCATTTGTATATTGGATTGGAGAGTGCAATCTAAGACCTGCAACCTGTGGATGACCTGAAATCTAACACTCCAATCTAATTCAGCTTATAAGGCAGCGTGCCACTGACCTGCTAAACTTACCCTCTGCTTGTTTTGGGTTTTGAAGATATCTGTAGATGCATAAAGACCGGTTGCTTTCATTCCAAGCCATGTAGATTTTCTGTATGTCATTCTTATTGTTTATACTGCACCAACAGGTTCTGCAGTCTGAAGGGAAATCTTCTATGAGCCTGGGTGGTTGGAACACGTTGTTTACTTGTGGTAAATGGGTTTCTCTTATCCTACACTTGATGTTTTTGAAGAGTTCCTTGATCGGATTATCTATTGTGAATTTTATGATGCTTTGTCCTATACCAGTGATCTCTACAGTTGATCACAAACTAAGGACAAGCTTCCCAACTCTAAGAAAAAAGGTACTTGAAAGATGTGAATTAAAGCAAAATGCTGCTTTGATTCATTGAACACTGATTTCTATTAGGTTTAAAGGGAACCTGTCACATAGGTTGTGCCCCTCTTGCTGAGGGCAGCACAAGCTAGTGACAGACTTGCTGTTTCCAGCGCTGTGTCCCTTATTATGTAAGATGTACTGTAAAACAAAAAGAAGAAAAAAAGGGCGCTCCTAGGTAGTCTCGGAATAAATTTTATCCGTTGGTCGTATCCCAAAACCTATTCTGTTGCAAAATGGTGGAGGCGAACTTCCCGGCTGTAGTTTATCGTCACAGCAGCCCCCTCGTTTCCCTTGGCTAAAAGGTTGCCGAATGATAGGAAGATATCAGTGATATATTAAAAATCACAACTAAATTATAGTATAGTATCACAACTAAATTAAAGTATCTTTTTTTTTTTTTCCCTTTATCACACTATAATTTAGTTGTGATTTTTTATTATTCTGTAAAATGCTGTATTTTTTAGGCATTTACCCTTAAAATCTTATTCTGAGTAGGTGTTTCCCCGCCCACCAACGGCTGTCCGTCCATGACAGTTTTTCACAGTTTCCCCTATTCAAATAATAGGGTATCATTTGAGGTGGGCGGGGTAGCCTCAGGTGGGGGGGGTTTTGAAAAAATGACTCTTTATATACCTTTTGACTGAAAACTGCAGATTTGAGCATTAAATACTGAAAACTCAGCATCTTTAGAATAAGGGGGCAAGTGCTGGAAACAGGGGTCTGACACTGCTTGTTCTGCCCTCAGCGGGGGGCAAAAACTGTGCCCGGTTTCCCCTTTAACCCCTTCCGCCCTTTGGGCCCCGTTCCTACGTCCAGGTGGTTTGGGGGTTCACGCCCCCGGAAAGTTGGATAGTCTGAGGATGCGCAATTTAAGGCAGAGTTTCCGCGATCGGCGAGGGTGTCAGCTGTATTTTACAGCTGACATCCCGCAGCGTTTCCCCCCCCGGATCGCTCCGGGGGGGCCGGTTAACCCCTTTTTTACGCGACGTCTGGTCGCAATAATTAAGAGAGACGCAGGAGGGATCGCTCCTCCTGCGTCTCTGTCGGCGGCAGCAGCGCACTTTCGGGCGACCCGGCGGCTCCTCCCTCCCTACGACACCAAGGGGGAAACCCTTCGGGTTTGGTCTAGATCACGACGCCCGGCCGTGCCCGGGGGCAAGCCCCCCGCTCGTGATGACGTACCTAGGAAAACCAGTTAAAAAAAAAAGCTATGTACTGTTCCCTATTAAATTAGAGATTAAAGATCTCTATTCAAACCCCTAGGGGGAAAAGTAAAAAAAAAACTGAAAAAGTGAAAAAACTGTAAAACAAAAACCCAAAAAATAAAAAAAAAATAGTACAACGCCCTTTTCCCCCTTTCAAACCCCAATCGCCCCAAAAAGTAAAAAATTAAAGTACCCATATTTGGTACCCCGGGTCTAACGATCCCTATAATCTGTCATGTTAATTAACCCGAGGTAAACGCTTAAAAAAAAACCCCCAAAAAAAAATCCAGAATTAAAGATTATTGTTCATCCGCAGCACATAAAATGGAATAAAAACGATCAAAAACTCCATAAACGAAAAAGTTGTAAAATTAAAACGTCAGTTCACCCGAAAAAAAAAAGCCCTCATACACTCGTATACGGAAAAATAGAAAATGATAGCTCTCAGAAGATAGCGATGCATAAATATTTTTTTACCCTAAAAAACTTTTTTTTTTTTTTAAAGTGTTTCAGTTTAAAAAAACTATAAAAAAGGGGTATCCCCAAAATCGTACGCCCCCAAAGAGTAAAGCTAACTTATAAAGGATACTCCAGGTGAGCCCTTTTAAAAAATAAAAATAAAAAACATTAGGTTGCGTATTTTTTTCCCCTGGCCTAAAAAAATTGGTTTAAAAAGCGATCAAAAAACCCTTGCCCCCCCAAAAATATACAAATAAAAAACGTAACCATCTTGAAAAAAAACTGCCTACACCTCCAAGCAAAAAAAAATGTAAAATTTAGGCTCTGGGCTAGGGATGCAAAAAAAAAGTAAATTTTTCCCGGGTTTAATAAAAGTGTTTTTTATTGTTAGAAACAGTAAAACATAAAAAATTACAAATTTGGTACCCGGTGTAAACGTTTTTACCCGTGGTAAAGTACCATTAATTTAAAACCCTACAGTGCCCCCTATAAAAAATAAAAAAAAAACCTACCAAGATTGCTGATTTTGTTTAAAAATCTCACAAAAACCTTAAAAAAGTGAACATAGCATCATATACCGCATAATTTCCAAAAAAAAACTTCAACTCATCCCCCAAAAAAAAAAGCCCATACACAGCCCGCACAAAGCAAAATAAAAAAATTTTGTGTCCCGAATGGAAAATAAAAAACGCAATTTTTTTTAACTTTTTTCTATGTGTAAAAATAAAAAAACAGAAAAAAATATATAAAAATCTATTATTGTAAATTGTACCGACCCCCCAGTAAAATTATACATCATTTCACTGCACGGGAATGCTTAAATTAAACTCAAAAAAAATGACCCAAAAGGGGTTTTTCCCCCCATTTTCATTTTCCCAATGCTAAAAAAAACTATGGAACCCTGTGTGCCTAAAATGGAAAACACCCCCGATGAGACCCCCATGGGTTTTTTTGAATCTAAAATTTGGGGGCACTTTTGGAAGGGTTTTTGTCTGTTTTGCTACTTTGGGGCTTTGCAAAGCGACTTTCCCACCAAAAATCTGCGTTTTAAAGCAAAATAGCGCTCCCTCCTTTATACGCCCTGCTTGCCCCAAAAAAAGCAGTTTTACACCCCCATGTGGGGGATTTTCCCCTTGAAGAAATTGCTTAACAAGTTTTTGGGGTTTTTTTTTCCCGGATTTCCTTTTTTTTATATGAAACATTTTAAACTAAAATTGCAAAAATTTTGGAAAAAAATGTTTTTTAAATTTTTACAGCCTTTTCTAAAAAAATTTGTGAATCCGGGGGGGGTTATATACTCAATGCACCCCCGGGTATATTTTAAGGGGGGTGTTTCCAATTGCGGTCTATTTGGGGGGTTTTTTAAGTTTTTTGCACCTAAGGGTCCCAAACCTGAAAGGCGCCTAAAAAAAAGTATTTAAAAAGGACCCCGAGAAAGAGGGCTCCCCCTATTTGGGGGTTTGGTTTAGCAAAAAATGCAAGGGCCCATAGGGCTATCTAAAAAAAGGCAGTGGGGGGAAATTTATATTTAAGTTGCATTTACCCAGTCACATTTTCTGTATTTCCGTGAATAATGGATAAAAAATTGAAAAACTGCAAAAAAATGAAATTTTTTAAATTTCACCCCTTTGCTTAATTCTGTGAAATATCTAAAGGGTTATCAAAACTTTTTTTTAAATGTGTTGTAAATCGTTTTTAAGGGGGTTTGTTTCTCAGTGGTGTCACTTATGGGGGTATCTAACATGCAGGCCCCCCAAACCAATGTCAGAACTGGAGTGGTCCCTAAAAAAATGTATATTGCAAATTTTCTTGAAAATGTGAGAAATTACTACTAAATTTCTAAGCCCCCTAATGTCGTAAAAAAAAAAAAAAAAAAGATTAAAAAATGATCCCAAAACCTATAGTGGACATAGGGGTAGATGCTAGTTATAAACTATTTTGTGGGGAATAATTATCTGTCTTGCACGCAGAAATTTTGCAACTTTCAAAATCGCAAATTTTTCAAAATTTTCATGAAATTTTGATATTTTTCACAAAAAAAACAAGGATTGTATGGATAAAAATTTCTTACTAACTTAAAAGCACAATGTGTCACGAGGAAAACAATCTCTGAATCAATGGCTAGGTAAAAGCGGTCAAAAGTTATTCTCAATAAAGTGACATATGCCAGATTTCAAAAATAGGGCTGTGTCAGGAAGGTCAAAACAGGCTGGGTCCTTAAGGGGTTAAGGGTATGTTCACACGGCGTGTTGACCCCGTGTTGGATACGTTTTTAGATGCAAGTTTGGATCCGCGTTTCAGACCCTGACGGGCCCAAGCACGCATCTAACAATATGCAGTGTTATTTTACATTGCTTTCCATGTAAAACATGCATCGGCGTTCAGGCGAGTGATTGCTGATGTGTGTTTACATGCATCTTTAGGATCCGTTCAGAGAATTGTCATGTCAATTCTTGATCTGTTGGATGCAGCAGACGCCCTATTTAAAACTATACGGTGCATTTCTGCTGCAGCCAAAATGCATCCAAACATACACCTGTGTTTTGGACGCGATTTACGGAGAGCTTTTGAATGTGTTTTATGGATCCAACACGTCATGTGAACATACCCTCAGCTAGTAAGCGGAGAATGAAGAAGAATAAAAGCAGACATGCAGTTATCATTTCTGCTTTTGTAGTTTGTGCCACTCTAATTACCAACATAATATCTTCATGTAGTGTTGATAAACCCTTTACATAGGCTATAAAATACGTAGGTTTGACCTTGCAGGACAATAAGACTGAAATGTGATTTTAGATAAAGTGCTAATAACATTCTAATGAAAAGGGGTTGTCCAGTTTAATAAAATTCTAGTTTAAATAAGACCATGGTGGTGGTGGGTGGTGGGGGGGGGGGGGGGAATTATACTTCCCGATAGCCCACAACTGCAGCTCTGAAGCTTCTCAGGATCCGCTCCTCTTCATTTATGGGTTCTCATTGCGACACAAGAGATGTTTGCGCTCCATCCACTCATGACAGAGCGTGAAATAATACTGTAGATCTACAAGAGCTCCGGAGCTGCAGCGGTGGAGGACAGGGGGTGAGTACCACTTTTTTTTTTTTTTTTTTTTTTCAAACCAGACAACCCCTTTAATAGCAATACTAAAATGTTGTATTTATTGGACTGGAAAGGGGTGATATTATAGCCGCCCTTATCCTTCTCCTGGGTTATGACTCGATGATGATGATGTCATGTTCTACCTTCATGTCATGTGTGCAATGTAATGCAGTAAAAGCTCTTCAAAAGAGCATTGTTTTAAGGAGTCCAGTCTTGTAGACTGGGAATATCAATAATTTGATTATGAATTCTACTTTACTCATTACTTTTTATAAAGTTATTAGATCTGAAGAGTTTGAAGGTGATGAAATATTGCTAGAACATAACTTTCTGAGCAGTGGGATCTGACTTTTAGGACCTCTGCCGATCCCAAAAATAAATGGGTCACAGTGCTAACTTCACTGCCCCTTTAGAGTTAGGGTTAGTGGGGGTGATGGCATTTGTACTCCATACCCTAGCAATATGTGGTCACCTTATACAATGGGAATTGGGCCTGGTTTGCATCTGTGTTGGAGATTCTGTTCAGAGCCTTTATCATAGATGCCGTCAAAAATGATATAATCACAATTTTTTTCTGTTCAAATGACAGGCACTATGACAAAAATCCGAAGGGACCCATTATACTCAATTATTAGGCGCTGTTGGTTGTATAATGTAATGGATCCAGTGCTGCCATTACTTGTGGTGGAACAGAAAAAATTATATTGCAACACAGGTGGGGGCCTAGCCTAAGGCAGTGTTCACACGGCAATAACAACAGGACATATTTCGTCCACAGTTACGCCGTGTGCTCGGGAGCGGAGGGGCCGGCAGCCTGCCGGCCCCATAGACATTCATTATTCACGCCGCATATATGCCGTGAATAATTGACATGTCCCTTCTCTCCCCGCTCGTCGTATTGTGCGAGCAGGGAGAGGAGGCGTAATCCATAGTTCTCTCTGAGAACTGTGGACTACCATAATGACTGGGACGTATCTCGCCCCGTATTTAGCGCAGTACAGCTCAAAATACGTGGGGAGATACATCCCAGTTTTAGCCCTGTGTACATGGCATGTTCTGTCCGTGTGAACTTACTCTTTTTAGATACGTGTTTGGATCCGTCTGTCGGACCCCAAATGGAACTAAACATGTATTTTAGTAAATAGCAATGTGTATTACATTGCTTTTAATATGAAACACGCATCGGCGTTCACACGAGTGATCGCCGATGCGGGTTTACACTGTTTCTTTCGGATCCGTTCCAAGAATTGACATGTCAATTATTGATCCGAAAGACGCAGCAGATGCCCTATAATAAAGTATAGGGTACGATCCTGCTGCAGCCAAAAACGCATGCAAACGCGCACCTGCGTGTTGGAGTCATTAAGGGCTTGATCGCCAGTGTTTTTTTGGAAAAACCAACACGGACCCAAAATTTCCCCAAATTCAAAAAAAATTTGGCTGAAAGGGTTTGGAAACCCAACCCTTCCCAATAACCCTTCTTTAAAAGGAATTGGGATGCTTTGGGGGAAAATTTTTTTTTTTGGGAGGGGAAATTTTAGGGGGGAACCCCAAAGGGGGGGGTTGGGGGGTTTATGAATTAAACCTTTTTTTAAGAATTTAAAGGGCATTCCCAAAGGAGACAAAAAAATGGGTTAAAAATTTTTCTCCCATTTTAAATTTTTTTAATAGTTAGAAAGGTTTTGAAAGAAGCCCACATGCCCTTCAAGTTAAACCCAAAGGGGGTGGGGAAAATGTGGGTGAAGGAGAGAGACAAGGATTTTAAGCCACCCCTCACCATTTTGGTTTTAATTGCCCGGGAAAAACCTAAAAGGCAAAACCCAATCTGCTCCGTGGAAAACCATATCTTTTGACCCCAGAGCCTCCACCACCCAAAGGACCCAAAATTTTTTTAAAAAAACTACGTACGCATTAATATTTTTTATTTCCCAAGGTGGGTTTTTAAAAAGCCTTTTTAAAACTCTTTCAGTTCCTGCTGGGGCCCCAGCCCCTCAGGCGGGGGCTTTTCCCACAGTTTCCCAAGTTCTTACAGTGAAGAACCCCTTTTCCCCTCTGGCGTTTTGGAATCCTTTTTCTTTTAGCAAAGGGGAAATGCCCCCTTTGTTTTTTTGAGGGGGCTTTTTTTTGAAAAAAAATTTTTTTCCCCAAAATTTTTGTAGGGACCATTTTTAAAAATTTAAATTCTTTGCCCCCCCCGAAGCCGTCTTTTTCAAGCCCAAAAAATAAGTTTAAATTTTTTTACTAACCCTCCTTATAAAAAAAACCCCCCTTTTCCCCTTTAAAATTTTGGTTTGTCGTCTTTGTCTCTCTTTGCTCCTTTTACTCCCTTCTATAAATTTTGGGGCCCCAGAACTGAACAGCATTTTCTAAGTGGGGGTTCCCCAATTGCTTTGTCCCGGGTTTAAAATTTTACACCCCTTGTCCCGCGAGTCCTTGCCTCTTTTTAATTTCCCCACCCCAATATTTGCTTGATCTAGGGCAGTGGGGGGACATTGCTTGCTGTTCTGTGGGGATAAATCTACAAGAAGGGCCCAGATCTTTCTCAAAAAAGGTTCCCCAAAGTTTTTTCCCCCTTATGGAATATGTGCCTGTAGATTTTTTTTCCCCAAAAGGGGGGAACCCTTCCATTTTTTCCACATTAAACCCCCTTTTCCCCAAGGGGAAATCCCCAAGAAATCAGTGTGCCCAAGGTCCTGTTTTGGCAATTTATAAACATTTTCCATTGTTTTTGCCCCTACCCGCATAGTTGGTTTTCATCTGCAAAAATCAAAAACCCTTTGCAATTATCCCTTCCATATTTTTTAAATTAAATACATTAAAAAAGGGAGGCCCCAATATTGACCCCTGGGGCACCCCAATCCAACCGGGACACTCAGATTTGGATTTTTTTCCAACCCAATCCCCTAATTTGTTCCCAGCAGCATTTTTTTTAATAAAAATTTAACACATGTTACCCTTTTAACCCCCTTTGGTTTTTTAGTTTCCCTTTAAACAAACGTTTGCGGGGACGTGCCCAAAAATCCCTTTGAAATGTCAAAAAACCCAAAAATTATCCACAGTTTGCCCCGCTACCCATACTTTTACTCATTCCTCATAAAAACAGATCAGTTTGGTTTGACATTTTTCTGCCCTTAGTAAATTCTTGCGGGGAAATTCACAAATTAATATTGTGTTTGTAAATACTTTGTATTTTTTACCCCCTTTTATGAGCCCTTCAAACATTTTTCCCAAAAACAGATGTTAAAATTTTTGGTTTTATAATTCCCGGGAAAAGATTTGGGAAACCCTTTTTTTTAAAAAAGGGAACTACTTTTGCCTTGCCCCCGTCTTTTCCTGGTATTTATCCCCAGTCCCCAGGGAATCTCAAATATATCTTTCAGGGACACCGAAAAACGAGCTGGCTTTTTTAAGAACTTTTGGGGGTTAATGTATGGCCTGGAGCTGGTTACATTTTATTTTAAATTTAAAATTGGGGTTTTGGGACTTTTTTTTCAGACCCAAATTTAAATTATAGCAATGATGTTTTAACTGAAATTTGGCCCAAACCCTACATCTCCCTTGGCCCCCCCATAAATTTACATCTCATTGTTGGTTATACTGAGTGGGGAACCTATTTACCCCCTTGCCTTTCTTGGTCCCAGTGACCAGTTTCCCCATAAAGGGTTTTTTTAAAGGGTCCTACTTGTTTCTGATTTGGCTTTTTGGGCTTTTATATGTTTAAAAGAATTTTTTTGGGGGTTTTAGTTTGCTGCCCTTTTGGCCACCGCCTTTTTTTTTAAATTTTTTACCCGGGCTTTTTCACTTTTTTACAGATTTTTTTAACCCTCTCTGTAATTTTAAAAGGTGAGGCCCAGGGCCCCCTGAATTTTTTTTTTTTAAAAAGCCCTTTTTTATTGTTTATTGCCCTTTTAAAAAGAAGGTTTTAAACCCTGTTAGTTTTAGTTTTAGTCCCTTTTACTTGTTACCCATGGATTTTAAATTTTTCAATAAAATTTCCCCAAAGTAATTTAAAACTCCCCCATTTGGCTTCTTTTATCCCCATTTGCTAATAGCTGCTCCCAGTCAGGTCCCGTATTGCGTCCCCCAAAAAAGGAAAATTTTTGCCCTTTTTAAAATTAAATTTAAAAGTTTTTTCTTTCCCCTCTGGTTTTTTTTTTTTCCGTTTACGCTAAAATGAATTTTTATTGTGGTCACTGTTAACCAAAATTTTCAGAAAACCGTGACCCCCTCCGGGAAAGTTTTGCTTTGTTAGAAAAAAACCCAAAAACAACAGGCATCATTCTTGTTGGATCCCCACAAAACTGCCCCTTTAAAAATTTTCCTCAAAAAGTTGGGAACTTTTCCTCCCTTTTAAATCGATTTCAGAACCGTGGGCTCCAGTCAATGCCTGGGAAAAATTTAAGTCACCCATTATTATCCCCTGTACCTGCCCTGTGTGCCTTTCACCATTTTATTATTTTATCTGTTCTTCTATCTCCCCAGTGATTTTTCGGGGGTTATAGATTAACCCCAAAAAAAAAAATTTCTTTCATTAATCCCCCTTGTATTTCCACTCACAAAGGGTTTTCCCCATCTTAGCTACTCCGCCCCGTATTTCCTTTTCAAAATTTTTCCCCTTTATTCACTCTTACATACAGGGCACACTCCACCTCCCCTCCTTTTTCGCTCTTGGTTTTTTTCCTTTATTTGATTTAAAAATTTTAAAGGGTTTGGCCGCCCCAAACAAGTGAAGGGGTCCAAACCCCTTTTTTCAGAATACCTACCACATCAATCGCCCCCTCTTTCAAAATAGGGGCCCCCAAAAAGGGGTTTTTTCCCCCTTTTGGGTTTTCAAAAACTTTTTAGCATTTGTTTAATTGGGCTTTTAAGTTCCCTTTCCCGTTTTACACCCCTTTCCCCCTTTAACGGTTTGGGGTTTTATTTAACATTTTTCATTAGACGGCATGGGATCATACTTTTCCCCATCAGAGACAACAGGGGGTTTTAACTTTTCCTGTTCGATTTACGGAAATTTAATTTTTAAAATTTTTCTCCTTCGTGGGTGGCATGGGTTTTTACATTCCCTTTCAGATGATGGGATGGGAAATTTTACATTATACCCTTTTTTAGGCCCTGTGAAATTTTTCACCCGTTATAGATGGATGGATTTTTTGAGGTTTTTTTTGGGTACCCATATCTTCAATTTTCTGGTTTGGCAACACATGGATCTCCTTATTTCCCCTGGTCTACCCCCCCACCCTTTCTCCACCCCAAACTACCCCTTCATTTTCTTTTTATTTTTCCTCCTCCCTTTATTCCCCAGTTTAAATAATCCCGCCCCCCTTCTTGAATTTTTTTCCCCCAGCACAGCAGGACCCCCCTTTCCAAATTTAGTTGCAAATTTTTTCTGTTTGAAAAAGATTGTACCCCAATGAAAAAAAAAGCCCGTGCCCCTTAAAAACCCAAACCCTCTGTCCCCACCCAAAACCATCCCTGCATTTAACTCCCTTTAGCTCCCGGGTGTCTTTTCCCGAGTTTGGCATGGCACCGGCCGTATTCCGGAGAAAAAAAACCCAACCCGGAGGTCCTTCCCTTTTAGCTTTTTTAGCCCAGTTCTTTTTAAAAATTTTTTTTTTGGATCCTCCACCTACCGTGTATTTGTCATTGGTTCCAACAAGGACCCCAACAGTGGGTCATCGCCCGCCCCTCCCGTAATTTTTCCACCCGGGGTTTCCCCCAAAGCCCAACCCTTTGGACCCAAAGGGGACGGGAAACCAAATTTGGTTAGGCGGCCCCGGGGACAAATTATTCTATCCGGGTTTCCCCGATTAAGATTCCCCCCCACAACTACTAACTGTCTTTTTTTACCCGCATTCCCATCCCCCAACTACTAGTTGGGCTGCTCTTTCCCGGGTGCTAGAAAAAGGGAGTGTTCAATTTGGGGGTGAATTTTTGAGGGCTGATTCCCCCGGAAATTTCCCCCCAACTTGGCAATTTTGCTTGGAATTCGGAAAGGGGAAGTGGCCTTCCCTTTTTTTTGGTACCCCAGAAAACTCCCCCTGTCTACATTAACCCAGGTACACGGTCCTCCGCCCGATTTTCCAATTTCTCCACCCTCAAAAATTTTTGCCCCCTAATTTTTTGGGGTCAAAAAAAGCCCAAAACTTTTTCTTCAATTTTCAAACGCCCTGGTGTGCATTTTGATCCCCCTAGGTCTAAAAAGCGAGGGTGGCCCGAGGAGGGCATGCTCACATCTGCTACAGGGTATTCACCCCGGACCTCTTGGTTTCCCGTAGTGCAACATATGGCAGATTTTGCAATGCTGGAAATTGCCAGTGAAGCTGCCCCTTATCCTGGGTGAAAAGCAAAAGAAGAGAAATAAAAAAAAATTTTTTGAGATTGAGGGATTAAAGGAAACCTGTTTACTTTGATTTGCCCCCCCCTTTTAAGGGGGAGCAAAGCCCAGTGTCAGACCCGCTGTTCCCGCAAAGTGCCCCTTTTCTGTAAGATGCCCGCAGTTTTAGAGCATTTACCCCTTAAAAACTTATTCTTTTGGGAGGTGTTAGCCCCCGCCCCCCCAAAGGGGTAGTCGCCCAACTGACGTTATTCACATGTTTCTACCTATTCTAAAAATATGGTTTTCAGTTGGGGGGTGGGTGGGGGTAGCCTCCCATTGGCCCGGGTTTAAAAAAAATGGGCATCTGAAGGGAAAAAATTCTTCTGGCTGAAAAAAATGCAGATTTTAGCATTAAATAAAACGAAAACTACAGCATTTACGAAAAAAAGGGACCCCGTGCTGGAAACAGAGGCCCACCTACCTTGTTCTGTCCTCACGGGGGGGAAAACTATGGACAGTTTCTTTTAAAAAAAAGAGGTTTGTTTATTTTTACAGTTTTTCTCCCCGTTTTTAACTCCGGTTTGTTAACTCAGCCTCTGTTCTTTCAACCCTCGGTTTGAGCAAGAATTTTTATTAATGACACCCCTTTTTTTTCAAAATTGTAATATTTATTGCTTTAACTTCCCTCACAAGAAAAGCTTCAAGTGAAGGTTGAAGGACACAGTGCTCTAGTGATTGATGGATGATCGAGCGATTTTGCTTTAGTGATCTCTGCCAATTAACAATGAAGGAGACCAGTTTAGTGCTGTCCCTATTAACCCAAGCAAAGCCAAATCATAAGTACAATGTTCTCGGTTCGAATGTATAGATTTATGAATGTATAAAAGAATACGTGTTACAGTTAAAAAAATATTTTTAACAAAATCCAGCAACTTTGGCTAAGACCTAAACAAAAGAAAATATGTTTTTCATGGAAGGCATAATAATATGATGTTCTTACCAGCCGCTGTGAGAATTGCAGCCTCCCGAGTGTATTGTGCCAGTGACAGACTCCCATTAGGATGGTCAATGACTGTCAGGCTCGCTGTTTGGAATCTGTGGAATCAGAGTACTGAACAATGGCGAGCCTTGTTTGCATGCTGAGGAGGAAACAGCATGCTGAAATCTGCAGGGCTGCTCAGGAAAGTACATCTCTTGCCAACAGGGAAAATAAATTGACTAATAAAAAAATTTTTAATATTAGAAATTTAATTTCTTCTGAGCTATCAGGCCCAAAAGATTGTGGCCGCGTCTTAAAATTTTTTAAAAGAATCCCCTGATACATCTCCCCATTTAAAATGGGTTTCCCTTGGTTTGTCCCTTGGAAAGGTTTGGAAATAAAAAGTAAATAAAACTTTAAATAGGTTTTCCCATTTTTTGGTACATTTCTGAAAGGTTTACCCCATAAATGACAGTTTAAAGTAGGTGGGGGGTTTTCGGGTTTTTCCCCTTTCAGGAGCTTGTTTCTTGCTGACCAACTTTAACTCTTTAAAGCTTTGTACCCCTTTCTTCCCGGGTTTTGAGCTTTCTATTACCTTGGGCCCCTTTTAAAAAGGAAAAACCTAGGTAAATAGCAAAAGCTAAATTTTTGCCAATCACTGTTTGTAAAACCCACCCACGGGCCTCTCAGGAAGGGGTGAGCTTGAATTTTGGCTGTAAAGAGGCTTTTGGAAACATTAAAGAAAACCACACAACTTTTCAATCTTTCCCTTCGGGTAAGGCTTTTTTTCCACCCCCCCCCAAGTTAATTTGGGGGGAAAGTTGTTACAGTACGGCCCGCAATTTAACCCCAAAATCCTGGGGGAGTCTTGTGATCGGTGCTTTTACTCCCTTTGGCGCGGGGGCCCGGCACCCGCCCCGGGGGCCCCAAAGGCATTTCATTACTTTTTTTGCAAAATTGTTTTGTTTTATTCATTCCCCACATGTTTGAAAGCTAATCTTTTTTGTGAGTTGAAAACACTTTCCACCCTGGATTTTCCCTTTTAACGGGGGACGTCTTTTGATACAGCCGCTGTGGACATTTTGGAAATCATTTTTCCTCTACTTCCCACCCTTGTTAGGAGCGGGTTTTTTTTGTTTGGTGATGTCTTTTGGGAGGTTTACGAGACTGTTGAGTTTAATTTTCCAGTGGGGGTAGAGTTTTTTACACCTATTTTTAAAAAGAGGCAGAAAAAACCAAAAGGAAATGCGGGGGGGGTTTGGGGAACTTTTTTCACACGACGTTTTTTTTGATCCTTTTTTGGAAATCCGCAAAAACGGATCTAACAATTTTTTCAGTGTGATTAAAACATCGCTTTCAAGGGGCAAAAACCCGCTTCGCTGTTCTCACAAATTTGATCCCCAAAATTCCGCTTTTGGGAAATCCGTTTTTTAAGTTTGACATGTAAATTCTTCCTTGGCTTTTTTTACACAAGAAAAAATTCCCTTAGGGAAAAAAGGGATTTGGTTTTTGGTTCCCGAAAGCGGATGAAAAAAGCCCGGCATTTTTTTGGGGTTTGTTTTTTTTGGGGATCCGCTTTCGATGCCAAAAAAAGCCCCTTTTAAAATCCCTTTTGGATTTAAATTTTTAAAATATAAAATTTGAATATTACTTTTTGGGTTTTTTTTTTTTGTACCCTTTTTTAATGGGGGGGCTAATTTTTCTGTTTGCAAGGGTGATATTGGGAAAATGTTTTTAATTCTACAGGGGTTTTAAAGGTGGGGAGGGGTTAATGTCAGCCCCTTTGGGGCCCCCATTTTTCCCCCGGGGATGCCCGTGGACGTTGGGTTTTCCTGAGTTTGAAAACTTTTGGGGTTTGATTTTAAAAAAAAATATAAGGGGGGGGGGGGTTCAAAAATTCATAGGTGTATGTACATTTTGATTGCCCACTAGGTAAAAAAGGTTTTTTTTTTTTTGGGGGATTGATAGGTTATATTTATTTAAAAATTTCAGTTTGATAGGTTGATTTAAATAAAACATTGAAAAAAACGGATCCGCAAAATGATCCAAAAAAAGAAACAGCTGTTGCGTTTTCGGATGCTTTTTGGATGCCCTTTCCCATCCATTTTTCGAAAGGTTAAAAAGGGTTTCCTTTTAAAATGGACCCAAAAACGTCAGGGGAAAACAAGCCCTTTTTTTAGAACCCGGGCCCGGGGAAAGGTGAGTTTTTGGCTATTTTAACAGGGGTTATTTCGGGGAAATATTTAGGGGACGTATAAAAGTCCGGGCAAAAACGTCCCGAAAACGTTTAAAAATAATGAACTTTTAGTTTACCCATGTTTCCAATTTTAAAAATACGCCTCGTCTTTAAACGGGGGTTTTTTTTCGCGACCTTTTTTGGGGGGGCGTAAATATGTTCGAAAAAATTAAAGCCCCCTGTCCTTTTTTGGGGCCCTTTTATTTTGCAACGTAAATCCCCATAGAAAAGAATGGGGAAGGGTTTTTTAGACATGAAATACATGCCAAAATTTTGGGACACTTTAATTTTGAAACGAAATTTGCGGACGTAAAATACGTGGGAAATAGCCCCGAAAAAAAAGCCGTTGTGAACCAATAGCCTAATAAAAAATGGGGAATGTATTTACCGGGGAAATTCATGCCACATTTGTGAACGTATTTGAAAACTTTTATTTCGGGACGTATTAGGGGAAAGTAAATACGTCCTTTAAAAAAGCCCGAAAAAAACCCCGGTGTGAACATAGCCTTAGGCTTTATTTTATAATTATTTTTACTGGTGTCATAAGAGGAGTTGTTATAATTTTTATGGGAGGTGGGCAGCCTCTCCAAAGGGGTTTAACAATGCCCAAATTTGCAAATTCAAAAATTTGTATTTTTATAAAAAAAAAAAAAAAAAAGGGGTCCAACCCTTTCAAAAGCTTCTTTATGCTGCCCCCAGTGATTAGTGCTTGTGGGGGGTTTGCGGTTTGGGTTTTTTTATTTGGAAAACTTTGCAGTTTCTTTCTGCTGTTGTTAACAACATTTTACGATTTTTTCTCGGCCCCTGACAGCCAAATTTAATTTCACTCCTCCTTTCCCGGCCCCGCGCTGCAGTCCGATGCCCGGGCCCCGCCCCTCCCCGCCTTCCCCGGGGACTCCCGTTTTCCCCCGGGGCCTTGGCCCGACCCCCCGGCACAGCCCTCCCCCGGCATGCGCTTTGCTATTCGTTCACTCAACCCGGGCCCCCCCTTCTGCTTACTCCTCCCGGGGGGGCGCCCGCAGTCTCTGCTTTGTTTGGCCCCAAAATCCCAGCCGGGGCCCCCAGGTGCGGGGGGGGCAGCTTTTTGGATTTAATGGGCCCAGTACTTTTAAAAGGGGTTCCCTTTCCCCCTATGGCGTTTTGGACGGGGGGGGTTTTATAGGGGTACCCCTTCCTTTTCCCTCGGGCCCCGTTGTTGGTTTTGGGATTTCCTGTTGTAAGTCATTGTGGGTTCCCCAACGTTTTTTTGTGGGTTTTGTTCGGTTTTTCCCGTTTCCTGCATATAAACCCCCTTTTGCCATAGATTTTTGCCCCAAATTTCTGGTTTTCCTTTCCTTGCCCCGTTCTTTACCGGACCCGCCTAGCTCCCGTCGCCTGTAATACTACAACCTGCCCTTTGGCTGTCCCGCTGGGTCCTTTGGTCGGGGGGTTGCGAACCCCGGGGGATTTTCCCCGCGGGGAAAAACCCCTTTCCCGCCCTTTCGGGGGGGCTCCGGTGAATTTCAAGGGGTCCCTTAGACTCCGCTCCGGGTGTGGGGTTCCTTTGGGAAGTTGGGCAGGAAAGGGGGAGGGAAGAGGCAGAAGGGTTTTATTAAGGAAGAAAAAACTGGGCCCCCTTTTGGGAAAAAAGCCAAAAAAAAAGTTCTTTGAGATTTGTGTTTTAAAAATCTCGTAGGGAAAAAATTTAAAATTCATTTTTTTTGAAGAAAGTCAAAACCCTAAGATGTAAATAATACAGAGAAATGAAAGGTTTTCCTTTCTTATGCTACTAAATTCAGTTGTGATCTCTCCAGTCTTGTGCTTTGTGCTGAACAGTGTGTACCTGTAAATCATGCTGGGAATCTATTAGCAGGATCTCTCCATGCACTGCAGTATTGGCAGTCACAGTAAGCAATTAGATAATCCAAGCAAAACTGAAAAACAAATGTTTTCTTTGTCCGGAGCCTAACTATTGTAAATCTCTTTCAGAACTACTTAATGGAGAAATCATGTAAAAAGTGTGATAGTTAGATATCCAACCTCTTGGACAATTACTGAGACTGAGGAGGCCCAGGCCCCCATTCTTGGCCGCACAGTTCACTGTGCACGCATAGGGTTCTTAGAAACAGCCAAAAGATTTAGGTCAGGCATCCTCAAACTGCTGCCTTCCAGCTGTTGGGAAACTACAACACCCATCATACATTTATTTAATATATAGCAGTGGGAATGATGGGAGTTGTAGTTTCCCACAGCTGGAGGGCTGCAGTGTGAGGATGCCTGATTTAGGCTATGTCTACACAACACTGGATTCTCGTCAGATATTCAGTATTTAGAATCCACCGAAAATCCAACTCTACCCAGCGCTGTGTAAACTTCAATAGAAAATCCGTGCTGTAATCTACACACACAGGTTTTCGACTGAAGCAGTCAGGTGCCTGGTGGTAGGTAGAATATATTGGCCAACATTTTTGTGTCATGGTGGGAGGAGAAGTACATTTATTCGGTGAACATCTTTGCAGAGGACATTTTTCTATACTCTAGATATATAGATGACACCTTACTGATATGGCAGGGGTCACCTACATCTATTCCCAAGTTTTTGGATTATATTAATAACAACCAGGAGAACCTTAGATTCACATATGAGCTTCAGGAGAATACTATTACCTTTTTGGATTTGAAATTAACGGGAGATGTAGCTAGTGGCAAGATACATTCCTGTTCTCTCAGGAAATGGCCTGTTGTGTGCCTCCAATTACAACCCGAGACACATTATTCATAATCTGCCTGTTGGTGAGTTTGTTAGGGCCAAGAGGACTTGCAGCAGGGTGGAGGATTTTGAGAAGGAGACATTAGCTATTTCACATAGATTGAAAGAGAGAATATAAACCATGGTTGATTCACAGAGCTGTCAGGAAAGTGAAGGATAGGGAAAGAACATCCTTGTTACATAGTTCTAAATCACATAGTGACCCACAACAGAATCATTCTTTTACTACCCAATTCATTTGTCAATATGAACAGGTTATTGAAATTATACAGAAATACCTACCTGTACTTAAGGTTGATCGATGTAAACTTGTCGCTTCCAGACCACGAACCTTTGGGAATGTGGTTTCCCCCAAAACCTTTTTGCCTTTCCCAATTAAAATCGTTTTGGGCCCGTGGTAGACTTTATGGGTTATTCAAAAGTGGCAAGGGTAGGTGTAGTGTAGTAAATACATGGTTAAGAGCGATCACTTTTTTCTCAGTTACGGCAAAAACTTATTCCCATTAAGTTTCCTCAATTGCCATACCACATATGTCATTTACTGTATGGGGGTGAAATTGCAAAATTTTAAAATTTTGCATGACCAAATTTTGAACATTGAATTAAGGAAAATGTGCATGAATCAAACTCCTGAGTAAAAAATCTTTTTGGGGCTAAAGCTTTTTTAAAGAGGTTTCACCAGGGTAAATGGATTTTTTTTTTGGTTAGAGCCTTAGAGAGGGTTTTTGATGCACGGGGGGGGGGGGGGGGGGGCGGGGGGATCTCTTACCAATCGTGAGGCATACTGGATCCTCACTCTTGATACTCGCCATCCACAGGGATTGAATTATAGATCGGATCTCCTGTATTTATATTAGTCTTCTGTTTATTTTGTGTTCCTTATCTTATCATATATGTTTGTTTTTTACTTACCTAGATAGATGTCATTTTTGTATATGTACATTTTTTCGATATATGTTTAACATTGTTGGCATACTACTAAGGGTTCATTTTCAGATGCAGTTTGATTTCTGTGATCTGGAAGGGGTATTTAAGAGGTTTGTTCATTGCTCTCTGTTACGACTAAGAGCCCTGCTAGTGGCTTGAAACGCGTACATTTTGCAGCAATGTATTTTTAATTTGTTTTTATTTACCTCAATAAAGTGCGTTTTTTCATTTTGAACTACATCTGGAGCACGAGTGCTGGAACAAGACTTGTTTCATTATAAGAATATATTCTATCTTCTGCCAGATTTCTGTGAGGCCCTTGTACCGGGCCGGCGGGAAATCCCGAAAACCAACCATGGCTTTTAGCGCCAACCCGCAGTACAGCAATGTTAAAATGCTGTCGGATTTTGGATGGCGTTTTAACATTGCTGTATTGACGTAGACTTATTCTTTTGATTGATTGTAGTTCCCATAAAAGCTATGTTAAAGAGAACCTATCACATAGATTATGCCCCCCTTGTGGAGGACAGAACAAGCTAGTGACAGACCTGCTGTTGCCAGCGCTGTGTCCCTTATTCTGTAAGATGCTGGAGTTTTCGTGTATTTAATGCTCAAATTTGCAGTTTTCAGCCAGAAGAGTCATTAGCAGAGTCCTTCAGAGAGTCAGTTTTTTTCAAACCCGGCCAATCGGAGGCTAGCACCGCCCACCTCCTGACAAACCTGTTACTTTGAATAGGTAGAAACATGTGAATAACTGTCAGTGGGTGGGTCTAGACTTTGGTGTGTGGAGCTAACACCTGCTCAAGAATAAGATTTAAGGGGTAAATGCTCTAAAACTGCTGCATCTTACAGAATAAGGGGCACAGTGCTGGGAACAGCAGGTCTGACACTAGCTTGTGCTGTCCTCAGCAAGGGGGGCACAACGTATGTGACAGGTTCCCTTTAACTAATTTCTGCACTTTTATGGCTGCCAGGACTTGTCACTCCGCTTTCTCAGACTATAAAATGGCAAATCTAGCTAGAAGTATGCCCAGACAGAAGAAATGAATAATCCCTGAATCCCAGTAGGCAGATTTGATAGTCTGTAATCTAAAAGTCAAGGAGAAGATAACTGAAGTATATGTAAGGGGAATCTGTCCACATGGATTCCAACCTGAAATACGGTACTTGTCTAAAACCGAAAGTAAACCATTCCCTTTGAACGCACAAGTTGTAGTTCATACAAGTGGAAATTTATTATTGATGTCAATAGAAATAGCAAAAAAACCTTGTGTAAAAGGCGCCCAAAACATCTATATGTGGATTTTAATGCAGATCAGAGTCCAAAACCTCATAGGAATGAATGGGACTTGTTTCTGGCTATAAACCACGAGTAAAAAAAATGAAAAAAAACCAACCCTGAATCCAACAGCATAATCAGACTAGTATATTTCGCTCGTCATGTGGACGTACCCTCGTAGTGTTTTTTTATGTGGCAGTTCTTATGAAAAGTGTATTCCCATCTCTTAACTTACATGTTGTGGAGAAGGGTGGCTCTCTGTTCATTTCTAGGGGAGTTCTGAATACAGCTGTACCTAGTAGTACCATAGAGAAGAACGGAGAGAGCCGTACAAGTGCCATGAGTTGCCCACACAGAAGTTAAGAAATGGGAATCCCCTTTAAGGAATAGTGGTAGGTGGGAACTTGGTACTTAGGTTAACCCTCTAAGGGTATGTTCACACGGTGTCAAGTAATGCATGTCAATGGGGCCGGCGGGCTGCCCCACCCTCCCCCCGCGCCATAGGCGTACGCACTGAACAGTGCAAGCTTCCGAAACATACAATGTACATCCTATGTCTTGGGAGTTCGCGATGTACATCGTGTAAACATAGCCTAATATTGGTTATACAGTTGTGTTTACATTTTTTTTAAATATACTGAACTGCCTCTTAGAAGGGTTGTTTTACTTCAAAGATTGGCTTTCAACATGTAGGGCCAGGTGAAGACCTTTTCTAAATATATTAGTCTTTTTTGATTTTACCTTGGTCAAGAGATGAGTGATTTTTATCTGCTGTGAGTTCACACAGGTTTCTCTGGTTATGACCTACTGTCCCTTACTGATTAGACAAAAAACAGGGAGGGACATCACCATGGAAGGAGCTCTCTCTCTCTGAGAAGAAAACTCATCTTTAACAAGATTAGCTTTTGTTTACAGATGAGCAACTGTTTTCACTCCCTCCAAGCACTTTACTAAAAATTACATCTCCTGCACTTACATCTTTGTAATGTCTCAGGTAGTTAAAGGGGGGAAAAAATCACTGAAAAAAGTGGGACATTATTTACTCAAAAACACATTGCGTTTTTTAGTTCCAGAGAAGCTAAATGATGATCACTGCTATAGAACCACCCACAACCTGAAAAAGGAAGAGTGAAAGAAAAGCTGATTGTGAAGCTGCATGGTATGAAAACCCCTTTAAAAAGGGGTGTTCTCCCCATGCTGTTTCACAGAGCTTGCTCTGCACAGCCAGCTTCCCGGCTTTCCCCCCTTGTGTTGGTGGGTCATACAGTAAGGGGCATATCGCTTGTATTCCTAAATGCCCCGTTACGTGACCATAAATGGGTTTGTAACTTAGGCAAAAAGCTACGGGCTCAAAAGGGGTTTTTAAAGCTTGCCCAGTAAATAGCCCTGTGCTGCAATAAGAGCAGAGGAGGGTGGTGGAAAACCCTGGGAGTTATTGAACAAGCAGGAGATAAGATTCCTCTATTTTTTTAAACCAAGCAAAATGGAACAAAATTGTTTTTTGGTAATTTTTTTTTTGCTTTAAAACTTTGTGGAAAAAAGGTAATTTAATTTAAAGGACCCTTCTGGCGGGTTTACTGTTGCATTTACTGTTTTTTAGTTTTTTTAATTTCCCGGGGTTTTGTAATGAATTTTAGGTAAGCTAAAGGGATTTTTCCCCACCATCCCGAGTCCAGGCAGCTTCAGTTTCACACTGACTGGGTGTTTTTTGCAGTGATTACATTTTATTCTTATTCATAGAAGAGTGAAAATTTTTCTATAAAGTTTTATTTTAAATTTTTAAAAAGGCAGTTAAGTCTGTGTTTTTGGGTCATGGTGAATCAACCCCTGCTCTGTTAATGGGGAGAGGGTATGGAAGGGGGGAAAGCAAAAGGGGGTGCAGCGGGTAGCATCGCAAAACCCGGGCCCTCACCAGGGGGGCCCAAAAGCTCTTTGACACACAAAAAAAACCGTTTTGTAAGCGCTGCGGGTTTTACTGGGGGGCCCCCTTTTTCACTTTTTGCATAGGGCCCAAGAGCTTGAAGTTAGCCTCTGGATATGGATGGTGACCTTTGAGACATTTTTTGTGAAACCTGCAGATAAAATCTCATCTCCGGGGCCATATCAAAAGAGCAAGTATTTTAAAAAAGTCTTTTTTCCTGTCCCAAAAATAAAAAGCTTATATGGTGGGTTTTTAAAACCCTTTTAATTCCAAACCCCTTGCTTTAAAAAAACATGCTGGCAGTAATGTGGCATGGAACCCCACCCCAATTGGGTGATTATCGCCGCAAAGCTTGTAAGAGTGTTCATTCATTTTGTCCAGCACTTTTGGCGTATTCACGCCTTTATGTTTTCGGATTTTTACTGTATTTTTTTCTTTTTTTTCTAAAATAAATTAGAAATGCGCAGTCAAAAATGGTGATCTTTTTGCGCTGAGTCAAGTACAAAATTTGTTTTTATCGGGGCCCTATTGTATTCTTTAACTCAGGGTGGTTTTTTTTGCAGCTAAGCAGAACAAAAATAAGTGATAATACAAAAATAATCATTTCCCAAAGGGGGACAATTCTGGATTATGAACTTGGAAGCCAGTGAACAATCCACGGGAATTTCATAACTGAAACTTTCTGGAATAAAAAAACATATTGTACTCCAACAGAAAAAAAAAATCTACCTTAGAAAGAATTTTCAGTGTCGTTACTTTTGATGTTGACGTCTTGTCATCAATGATGTGTCTGCCTGCTATGCAAGGGGATGTAGCGCTTCATCAGTTTGACTGTGTGCTTGTAGCTAGATTCCCTCCGTTCCTGCAATCCAGGGGTGATTCTTCCCCCCCCCCCAGCTGGGGTTTTTAAAATAAAAGGGGGCTGCCTCTTCCCCCCTTTTTCATGTTATGCTCGCCCCCAGTAGTCCCCCCCCCCCATGTCGCGTCCTCTCCCTATGCAGTTTCTTTTGAAAGAGCGTTTACATACCACCAGGCCGCTTTCAGTCTAGCAGCCTTTATAAATTTTCCCCAGGGCCCCTGCTCTTCCCTCTCCCCGCTAAAGGGGGTTGTTACGTTAACCCAGTTCGGGGCAAGATCTGTCTCCCTTTTATGTTTACACACAGGAGATTTAGGCATGAGGCACAATTCTTCTGTTTTCTGATTGAAGAAACACTGCAGTGTTAGGGTGTTTTTTTTTTGGCTGTCAGAGTGAAATGCTGCCCTTTTCTGAGTGAGAGAGGCAGGAATGCACCCCTGGAATACGACCGGGGCCAGAAAAATGAAAATTTAGTAGAGCCGTCACCCAATGAAAAAAAGGAAGTGGGACCCGACCGGGCATAAGGAAAGTTTTTACAAAAAACAGAAGATAAGAGATCCTGTAAAAAACCCAGGGCTGTGGTCTGATCGGTGCCAAAATTATAAAATGGCCCCGACTTAACCCCCAAAATATAAAAAAGTTGGGTCAGGTTTAGTTCGATCGTGCAAAGAGAAAGGGGAAATTTGGGGTCCGGCCCATGCCCCTGTCCCCATATCTTCAGCCTCATACAAAGGAGTGTAATTTTGAGACTGAAGCAGGCAAAAAGTGCTCCCCCGGGGGAAAAGATTTCGAAAATTTTTTTCACCGTTTCAAAGAAGTAAAGGCTATGTTCACAGGGTTTTAAAACTGCGGGAAATTACCCCCCCGCAATGTGCCGTGTGGACGGGGGCAGGAGCGGGGAGTGAGGTGGGGCGGCACCCGCCGCCCAGGGTTGCATACCAGGGGCGCGTTTTCCCCCGCTGGTAATTCACAGGGTAAATTATCTCCCTCCCCGGCGGTTTCACCGATCAGGGGGGAGGGGAAAATCCGTAGTTCTTTTGAGAACGTGGATTACGTAATGACTGGGCCGTTTTCAGCCCCGAATTTGCGCACTTGGGCGGTAATTTGACGAAAAAGGGCCCATTTTAAGCCGTGGAACATGGCCCGAAGAGTTAACCATTCATCAAAACTGACTGGGGCTGAGGCTTTTTTTTTTCCCCTGCATTGTTGAGATGGCCCCTGTGGTCATCGTTTACCCCAACCCAATTTGTGTAGAGAGGGCGTTCTCTACCCCGGGAAATAATGAGATCAGATGGAGGGGTCATGTATGCGGATCTGATGGGAGGCGTACTATTTCACAGAACAAATTCTAAAAAAGCTTGATTTTTTATATAAGGGATAAAAAACCTGTGGGACCATTTTAAAAACATTAAGTTATCCTTTTAAACATGCCCATAATGAGGGAAATCCGGGGTTTGGGAAAATTTAGGAAATGGGGTTTGGTTGCCGCTCCCCACCCTGGTGAAAACAAAGAAAAGTTTGCTAATACACCAATTGAAAATTTCTTTTTTCCTGTCCCCCCTTTTTCTGGGACCATTTAAAGAAGGATAAACCCTTTTTTTAAAGTATATTATGTCAGGGGCTTTTTGTGAAAGTTTTAAATTTTTTGCAAAATATTTTTAAATATATATTTTGTGAGGGATTTACTTTTTGCTCAAACATGCTTGGTAGAGTTACTATTATCACTTCCTCCTTTCACGATCAGCAGTAAATAGGAAGTCATGTCATGAGCTGGCTTGGTAGGTATATAAGGTGTGCGATAGGGTGTCTGCACACATATCCTTGCTGTTATCATAGGTAAAAGAGGTCATTTATCAAAGTTGCAAAAAGGGATGGTTATTGGCTTTCGGGCCAAGGTGACAGTATTTTTGAAACTGCGGTTTGTGAAATGTTTGTTTGCTGCTGTGGTTAAAGTGTATCGTGAGTGGACAAATGGCCCATTTTTTTAATGGGAGGGATAAACTTGGGGCACCACATGCTGTTAGGGGAGGTAAAAAAACTTGCTATGAAGGTGTGCAATGGCGGTCTGATTTCTACAGTTGAGTAGCTGACGACAATAGTGAACCAAGGGGCTAACAGATGCAAACCCTATTGCATATGGGGCTCTAGAGCAGATAGATGGTCACTGAACGAATGGCATACAAGGCTTCAATTTTCATGGGGGATTTGGGAATGGAAAATTTGTTTTTAATTGGATAATTGCTTTCTCCCCATCACGTTTTTGCTTCATCGAATGATGGAGGTTTGGTTTTTTGGGGGAAACATTAGAGGCACACACCCCGCCCAAGCTGAAAGAGACAAGCTGGGGATGGGGAGCACGTGGTCTGAGTAATGTTTTCATGCATTCACCTGACCCCCCAAAAACCATATAACACTCTAAACGATTGGGTTTTTCTCAAGGCAATGCGACACGTTACTTGAATAGAAATGTCCAACATTAGTTGGAAGAGCATGACAGTCTTCCAAGTACTATCCTGGCTCCTCTGTCGCACACTTAAACCCCATTGAGTCTGTGGGACCTCCCCTTTCCTCACATTTGTCCACTACCCGCGCAGCTGTGGGATTCACAGCTAGGCTTGGTTGGGGTACCAGTGAAAAACCCAACGGCCTTTTTTGAGTCACTCCCAAACCCCTCTAAGGGGGATTCACACAGCGTTTTGGCATCGTTTCGGGTCGTGTTTGGACCCAAAAACCGCATCCAAAAACTAGGTCAATCAGATCCCTAAACGGGTCCAACACGAAAATGTGTGTTTTGGATGCGTGTTGGATGCGCAGGGTCCACCCTTTTCTTTATTTTGGGTCCTGCGGTCTTTTAGTCCAAGAAGTGACTGTCAATTTTGGAAAGTTTCCCAAAAGACGGATCTGAAAAAAAATTGGGGGACAAATCGGTGTCACTCGTGTGAACGCCAGTGTGTTTTTTCAAATTTAAAAAAAGGTAAAATCACATTTCTATTTTTTAGCTGCGTGTTTGGTAAGTTTTTGGGGCCGACAAAGGTCCAAAACCAGCTAAAAGGTATTTGAGGTGTAAAACACGGCGTGTGAACATACCCTAACTGCTGTCCGTGCTGCACAGCAGTTACTCAGGATTTTGGGGTGTGGCATAATAATGTGACTTGTTGGTGGTTACCACGGCAAGGAAAATACCCCGGGCCGGGTTTCGGCCCCGTATTTGTCCTGTTTTGTGGCCGTCCCCACGGCGGCGGGAGGGACGACTTTTCTCCGCAATGAGCCCTCCCCCCTCCACATTGGCTTGCATAGATTCCATCCGGTTTAGATTGTGCTTGCACATTGTTTTGTGGCCGGACCGTTGGTGGAAAAAACGCCGGACGGGAAAAAGTTGCAGTGGGGACTGCTGCAGGTTTTTTTCCCAAAAACACAATTGTGCTCCTTTTTTTGGCCGGTTTTTCAGGCGGGTCTGAAAAACCCAGAAAAACCCTTGCAGTGGGGACATGCCCTATGCCTTAAGCTTCATTCCCCAAAAAAGAATACAATATTGGAGCAATTTTTCTTAGGTTCCCCTTTTTTTACCTCTTGTAAAGTGTATGTATTTTGAATGTTGGAAAATGTTGTTACCTTTTTCTTTTTTTTGGGGTTTTTTGTCCCCTTTAAATTCCAAAAGGATGTTACCAGTTAGCTTTACCGTACAATTTTTGTTGGGTTTTTTGTATTTTAATTTCTGAAAATCCTGGCACACGTGCTGCATGACCTAATGAAAAATCTGTGCTGTGTTATCCGCACAATTTTTTTTTTTTTTTTACCCTCTGGTTTAAAAATGTATTCATTTGCCAACCCTCCCCCCTTTTTTGGGGGGGTACTCCCGCTAATGGGGGCCGTGTCCCGCCCCCCCCCCCCCCCCCGTTTGGGGGCATAACCTCCCCCCTTTTAGAGAAGGGTGGAGGGTTTTCTGTATAAAAGGCATCGGGCAGGTCTCTGAAGTACCCTTCCGCCTCTGACCTGTGCCCCCGCCGGCAATGTCTTTTCAGAGGAAGCTGTGAGAGCACTGCGGGGGAAAGGGGCGGGGCTTAGCGGCACCCACGAAGCTCCGCCCCCTTTCCCCGAGTTGGAAGAACTAGGAAGCCAGCAGGACAGGTGAGTGCAGGGATGGCTGTTTGTGTGGGGAGGGGGGTAACTGATTGTCTGTGAGGAGAGGGGTGTGTGTGCAGTGAGTGTGAGGGGAGGAGTGTGTGCAGTGAGTGTGAGTGCATGTGAGGGAGGAGTGTGTGCAGTCACTGAGTGCTTGTGAGGGGAGGAGTGTGTGCAGTGAGTGTGAGTGCATGTGAGGGGAGGAGTGTGTGCAGTCAGTGAGTGCTTGTGAGGGGAGTAAAGTAAGTTTTATTATTTTATTGTTACTAGCTATAGGGGCACTGCCTGGCTCATGGGGGCATCTGCCTGGCTCATGGGGGCATCTCCTGCTCTGGGGCATCTGCCTGGCTCGGGGGCATCTATCTGTATAACGGGGGCATCTGCCTGGCTCATGGGGGCATCTACCTGGATAAAGGGGGCATCTACCTGGATAAAGGGGCCATCTACTTGGCTCATGGGGCCATCTACTTGGCTCATGGGGCCATCTACTTGACTCATGGGGGCATCTACTTGGCTCATGAGGGCATCTGCCTGCATGGGGCATCTACCTGGATAAAGGGGGCATCTGCCTGGCTCATGCGGGCATCTGCCTGGTTTATGGGGGCATCTGCATGGCGCATGGGAACATCTACCTGGATAAAGGGGGCATCTGCCTGGTTTATGGGGGCATCTGCATGGCTCATGGGGACATCTACCTGGATAAAGGGGGCATCTGCCTAGCTATTGGGGACACTACCTGCTATTGGGGCATACCCTGGCTATTGGGGACAGCTACCTGGCTTAAAGGGGGCATTAACCTGGCTACAGGAGGCTACTACCTGGTTCAAGTTCAAAGGCCACCGAATACCTACCTATTGGACCAGGGCAGTATCTCCCAGCTCTCTCTGGATGCTGAAATAGACCATCCAACAGTTCAGGGAAGCTGGGTGATGCCAAAACCCTAATTTAGCTTTCTTCCAGAGCCATTACACAGTTAGGTGGAGTAGGGTGTGGCTTTTTCAAAGGGTGTGTGGCTTAAATGCAAGATGGCCGTGGATATGCAAATTTTTGGCACGCTGTGCTATGCACGCCACCTTCACATCTCCTGCTTTTTTACTTTCAAAAGTTGGCATGTATGATGTATATTCCACTGGATCCTGCACAGATTTGCTGTCAGCCCCGTACATTGAATGTATGGGGTCGACGGTAAATCCGAAAAACCGACCGCAGGTTTTGCGCAAATCTGCATCAAAAACTGTGGTTCTGCCGAGGTCCAGCAATGTCAAAATGAAGTAGGATTTTGGACACCATTTTGACATATGCTGTGTGGACTTAGCCTAAGGGTGCTTTCACACAGTGCATTTTTTGGTGCATTTTTAAATCGCTGAAATGCACCGCAATAAAGGCAGTTTAATACCCTGCATTTCTGCAAGTAAAATGCACCAAAAATGCACTTTGTGAAAGCACCCCAATTTCGCTGACAGTATCAGTGAGTGTGTAGGGACACACCCAATTAAGGAGGGAAACTGGTGATGTTCACACACTTATTCTGGGACGGATTTCAGCCGTATGGCGCGCCGTATTTGCGCTGCAATGCGGCTGAAATTCGTCCCTGTCATTACAGTAACCCACAGTTCTCATAGAGAACTATGGATTCCGTCTCTCCTCCCCGCTTGGCGAATACCCCGAGGGGGGAGAAAGTGACATGCACATTATCCCGGTGGGATATGCGCCGTGGATAATGCATGTCTATGGGGCCGCGAGCTGCCGGCCACCCCGCCCCTGTCCCCACGGCGTAATTGCAGGGCGAAATCCGTCCCGCAATTATGCCGGCTTTAAGCCGTGTGAACATCGCCTTTAGGTAAGTTAATACAAGTTAGGTTCGCATTAGGTTTTCCACAGCAGACCCGCAGTACAAAATCCACATGCAAAGATCACAGGTCTACCCCAAACAATCCATTATTAAATCTGCAGCAAGTACTATAGATTTTTGCTTTTAGATTGTATACCAGCATATTTCCTTAATCACGTAAAGGGATTTTCTCGCTACAAAGATCATATCTACAGTAAAAATAGTTTTAAAACCAATTTTGAAATTGGTTTGCATTACCTAAATCATTTAGTATAGCAGATATTGGCTAATCTGTGTGTTCTACACCTAAAACTGCAGCCTGTCGGGCCACGCCTCTTTTGCGGTGATTGGCTGCCTGGTATCAAGTTCAACTCACTGAACGGGACCTGCACCCTGTGCAGACAACACACCCTATGTGCTTTAATTGGCTGCCTGCACTCTGTGCTCACTCCCATCTGAGCTGTGTCAAACTGAAGCTGAAGGCTGCACTGCTCCTCTCCCATGGACAGCTCTGATGTGAAGGATCTGGTCAATGCTAGATTTACTCCCCCCACCCATAAAACACATATATATTACACTTTGCTAGACACAATGACAAGATGTCACTTCTGTAATATTAGAGGCTGTATGTATAACTGCCTACACCAATGCAGGTGTTCTGGATACAAGGAGTTTGTGGAGGGAGGTGACAGATCTCCAGGCATGAGAACGTACCATTGAAGGAGGTCTGAATAGCTGTGACATTTTCTCTCACACTTCTCACACAGAATGAGGAGGGAGCAGGGACAGGGAGGTGGTAGGATGATATCAAAACTCTCCATTGAGGGGAGAGAGACCCACCCCTGGATTTCAAGCTGTAAGAGAGAGAAAGCTCAAGATGCCTGTGAAAGCCTGTAGTGAGAGAACCCCTTTAGGGACCACAATATATGTCTTGTCAGCAGAGCAAAATTATGCTGGATGAAAAAACTGTCTGGTATTGCCGTAATTGTACTGACCCATAGAATGAAGTTATCACAGTATGTTTACTATATGGTGAACGGCATGAATTTAAAATGCAAAAAAAAAAAAAAAAAACGTGGCGGAATAACGTTTTTTTTTTTTTTTTTTTCTGTCCTCTCTGAAAGAGTTAATAAATTATATGAACCCCAAGATGGTAGCGTTAAAAAAAAAATTTGGTCTTGGTGAAAAAAATCAAACGCTTGTGGCTATGTCGATAGAAAAATAACAAGTTACTCCATGTAATGAACTAAATCGCTTGGTCTTTAGTTGGTTAAAGTCTTGTGGAGCTTCCTACATATAACTTCCACCTTATCCTATTTCCAGCTATTAAATCCGTAACCGGTAGTATTTTACAAAGGAGGCATTAGATTTTGACACCTCCATTAAAAAATGAAACCATATTCTATTTTCCGTATCATGGGGAACTAGGAAACCCCTTTTCACCCCTCCCATATTCTTAGGAAGTGTCTCTGATTATACAGGTATATTCGTGAGTAGGGTTTTGCAATTGATAATCATCAGGTAACCATTAACTTGCACAATTGCATAGAAATCTAACAAAATAGGTTGGTTCAGCCCAGAAAATGGAATGTGACCATTTAGTACGATGAAAAGAAGTATGAAAAGTGCTGTGGTCACTCCCTGTGAGCATCTGAATGAAGCTGGACTACATAGGGTGCGTCTCTACCAGTAACACAAAAGGTCATTATTATGCTTCACCTTAGAAAAATAACCAACGAACCCTTAGACCTTTAAGGCTACTTTCACATGGGTTGGAAAAGCTCAAAAATCCACAGAATTTTCATATTTGGAAAAAAAGAACAACAGATTTTTTGGCAGATCCACCACCTTTCTGTGGCACAATCCGCAATGATAAAATCTTTGTTGTGGGTTTGGATGGATTTAAAGGGGAAGCCACCATCAAAAAATTTCTTTTATAATGTGACGGTTATATAGATTGTGTGTGAGGTGTGTATGTGATATATATAATATTATATATATTTATATATATATATTACACACACACACATATGTATGTGTGTGTGTATATATTCCCCTATGTACATAACTCTGACTTCCCTTCTAAAGGTGACCTCTGATAGCACAGCAGTGAGAACATTGTTTGATGATCCTTTTTGGTCGGCTCTTGTCTTATAGGTGTAATATAATCAGTAATTACATGATAAACGTGAAGAACCCTCCCCCAGTATAGCAAAAGATTATTCTATTTTCCTTTTAGGTATTGCTTGTGGTCTAGTGTAGTGTACCTTTGTTGAGAGGACAATAAAGCGACCATTGTTACCTACTATTTGTAATGAGACTATATAGATCTGTAGCAGCTGAGATTAGTCTGCCCTGTCATACAAAACTTTTCTCTTCTGGGTAGAGAAGAGCAATATTTTATGTAATTTTTAGTTGCATTAGACCACTAGAATATTGCTAAAGATTCTGAAACAAAATAGTCTTTCAGAAACAAAAACCCTCCTTTCTTATGGCAGTGTCCCTTTAAAGTCTACACTACTGGTCAAGTGCATGAAATGTTTTCCATAAAATCTCATTTGAATTGTTCGATTTTCTACACATATCTTTAGTGTTTCCAACCTGTTTGAGAGCACCTTAAGGGCTCGTCCTGGCGGCAGACGGCAAATATCGGTCGGATTATCCAACTGGTACTTGCTCTGTTTTGCGGCCGTGAACTTGCTCTGTTTTTGCGGCTGTTTGCGGAGAAAAGCCCTAACCCTTTCGTATAGACTTGTTCATATTTCGCCCGAAAAACGGGCAGAAGAATGAACTTGTTCTATGTTTTTTGGACCGCCAGTGGTCTAAAAAACCCGTCCGGCGGAAAATCCGTGCAGTGGGGACAGCTGCACGGGTTTTCCATAGAGGTCCATTGTAAAGTTTGACAGCCGGTTTACAGACCGTTTTCAAAACCGAAAACTGTCTGTAGAACCGTCCAAAAAAACCTTGCTGTGGGGACAAGTCCTTATACTTCTGAAGCAGTGACTATTATATATATTTATTCCGTGACTTTATATTCCACAGCGCTGTACAGAAATTCTCATTACTCACATTGCTGTCTGTCCCCATTGGGGCTCACAGTCTAAATTCCACATTGAAGTGTTTGTTCTGTTTTTTTTTTTTTTTCTTTAATTAAGCTAATTATGGCAAAACACTGTTCTACACTTTATTTGAATTCTTTCGTGTTTTTTTATCATAGGTTGTTAATTATTGAATGTCTTTTGTTTATGGCTGTAAATAATTTCTCAAACACCCAATACAGCAGCTCACAGTTGGCACTAAAACCCATTCAAACTCTGAACTAGTGGAACATCTAAAATGGCTTACTGATATGCTTTATATATGCACAAAATAAAGGCTTTTAGTGTGCTGTTTGATCAAATTGCGTATGGCCACCTACTGCGTCAAGGTAGCCTTATCAGGTGGGTCTCTAACTCGAACACCTCTCTGTGGGGCAAAGCCCACCATACAGAGCTTGACTCCATTCACACTGATTCAAAAGGACTCTATAGCCAGGTGGGAGGAACGTCATACCTTATTACTACGTGCACTATAATGATCTACTGGCATGCATGCTAGTCTGGAGGCTGGTACTTCTGTAGTGCATGTAGTAGTAAAGGATAATGTTCCGAACAGAGCATCCTCTCTTACAGCCATAAGCATAAAACAGTCAATGTAAAACACATTCAAATTAAAGTGTAGTACTATTGGTTTTGTCCTAATTGTCTTAATGAAATAAAACAAAAACTGACCTAGATAACCTATTTGAATGTTTTTAAAGTATGGGAGGAAACCAAGGTGCCTGGAAGAGACCCATGCAAAGGCGGATGTTGTCCCTGGTAGGATCTGAATCTAGGACTTTAGTACTGAGAGGAACAGTGCTCACCACTAAGCCACTATTATGCACCACAATATGATGGAAAAACCCCAACGCTGGACGCTCACACGCAGCACTCTGTTCATCTACATAGAAGCTCCCATAGAATAGAAAAGAAGTGTGCAGCGCATGCGCAGCCATCTTTTTGTTCTGCATGGAGGAGTTTGAGGGCTGTTTTTGAAGATCGGTGCAGGTATCAGTTGTGGCATGCCATAAGTGACTGAGATAAGGAAAACCCTTTTAACAATATTTGTATGGACTTAAAGGGGTTGTCTCACACAAGGATTGCTTTTATGTTAAGATCTTGAAAAACAAGTCCTTTGCAATATGTGTCATTAACAGGGTCTATTTATTCTGAGATCCCCTCTTGTATGGGCTGCATCAGCTCCTCAGGTCGCTATAGCTACAGACCTGTTTGATCTCTCCTGATAGGCTGCCAGCCCTGGTTGCTATAGTTACAGACCTGGCTTCTACTGCAGCTTAGTGGAAGCAAGTAAACACACCTCTGAAGTGAAACCAAGAAAACAGGACTGAGGTAAGATAATCAATGTAGTGAGACAACCCCTTTAGGCAGGGCAGAACTTTGCAAAAGTAATTTTTGAAAGTCCAGGAGCCAGTATAACTATTCTAAGTTGTGTTTTATTAATGAATATTACATGATTATACTGTATACTTGAGTGTATGCACCTTTCATAAGTTGGTAGGGCTAAGGTGATGACCACACTAATTTCTCGCATCTTAATGCAAAAAAATCGCTGTAGTCCTTGTTGGCTCGGTTGCTTGACACTTTGGGGCCTGTTTAGTGAATGTAATTAAACTGGCTAGTATAGTATGTCCTCCTTGTAACCACTGGAACATCACACTTTCCTGTTTTTCATCCTTCACCTTGTAAAATTCTGTATTGTACAATAACCTGCTGTTCTAGATGCAGAAGATGGCTCAGTGATTGACACTATGGCCTTTCAATTTCAGGTAGGTTCAAATCAGTCCTGTTGTGTGAACTTACCCTTACACAATGTATTTTAACAAGGAATTCAAGGTGGATTCCTCGTTATAACCTTTGTGTAATCGGATTGCCATTCATTTGAATGGCTAGACTGCACTGTAGTGTAGTGTCCATTGTGAACTACTGCTAGGACTTTTCACACCACGAGTTTCAAATCCATGGTGTGGGGAAAAAAGCACATATTCATTCATTTAGCAGATCTAAAGATTATTAATAATTAAAACCATACAATTTAACGTTCACTTTTTTTTTTTTTTTTTGGGGGGGGGGGGGGGGGAGGGGGAGAAATCCACCACTGCATCCACAGGAGTAATTCTAGGTCAAAGAAATGTCGTTAATTTTTTTTTTTTCCTGATCCCCGTTGGAAAAAACGGTGCATGGTTTTCATGTGGGAGCTGACACAAAATCTACGTTGGGCTTCATATGCAAAAAAAACCTCATGATGCGCCAGTGAGAAGTACAGATTATATCTACTGTAAAGTATTGTAGCCAGTGTAGCTGTTGCAAAATCTCACTGCCCTGTGCCTGATCCTGTTGTTTTAGACTGTTTTGTCAGAATATATTCAAACCAATGTATGTTTCTGTATGCATTCATGTGAGTAATACAACATTTTATAGAATTTAGTCTGCAATACTAGAAGCACATATTTAGGTCTAGTTTTCTTTGCATTTAAATATTTTCATGATTATTACTGTACATAAAATACCTATTAACGTAGAGTTAAAAGGAAACAAAACAAAATTGGTGACAGATAAATTTGTCCCTTAAAGGGGTTTTGCCACGAAGTAAAATTGAGGTGGAAAGCTTGCAAATGAAATAATGAACATTTTCAAAATTCATCATTATTAAAAATTCTGCACCGTTTTTGTTTTAGCTGCTCCTTTAGTGATCCATTGTTTACAGCTCGTCTCCAGGGATACGAACCGGGGCGAGAGCTCCTCGTCCTGGTCGGACATCCCCTTTTCCCAAGGAGCTACTGAGTTTTAAAAAACCCAGGTCCCTGTCACTTACCCCCGTCCTCTTGGGCCCCTTAGTAATTAGTCAAACAGGCGAAAAAATTTTTAAAAAGAAACCTCCATCGGGTCGGGGCGTGAAAAAAAAGAGGAAAAAAAAAACAAGGTTTGGTTCCGCGGAATTTAAACTTTTTGACGCTTGTGCCTCGGGGCAAAAAACTTTCCCTCTCACTCTCACAATGTTTTACAAAAAACGGGCCCCTTTGATAGAGAGAGGAAAGGCCTGGTGATGTCATTCTGTGGGCACATGCATGTAATTCAAAAAAATACATACGCCCCTTCTGAGCACACAGAGTAAAGCTGGATAAGGGGGAAAATAAAAGGAATCTGGCAAAACCCTTTTAAATTACAGTGGCTCTGGATACTTATTTTTACCTCCCAAGCTTTTTCCCTGGGACCTTTATATCTTAAAAACCAATGACATACAAGGTCAAGCGCTGCTGATCTGCGGCCATGTGTTTGACAAAAAACCCAAACCCATTATTACAAACTTTATTTTGTAAAACCTCTGTGTTGAAAGGTGTATGATGATTTGCGGTTTTAGTAACCCTTACAAAAAAGTGCGGAACACAGGGCCCCTGTTGCTCTTACATCTATAGTAAAGTGTATGCAGTTGATTAGCTTTAGTAGCTCCTCTCTAATAATGTGAGCAGTAAGGACTTACATTTTTCTTAGGAAGTACATGCAGTGTTTTGCAGTTAGTAGCGCCTCTCTACGTCATTGTAGTACAATGTTCTGTACTACTTTTTAAAATTCCGGGATGAGTTGTCCTTTGGCACCGGTATTGCGGGGGGGAGGGGGGGGGGGGGGGGCCGTCTTCTGTTTTTAATGGTACAATAGGCCTCATTTATCAAAACTGTCTGAAGGGTAAGGCTGTCTTTTTTTTTTCCCATAGAAACCAATCAGAGTTCTGCATTAATTTTTTGGGAAAATCCTGGAAAAAAAAAGCTGGTTGTTGGGAGTCGCATTTCCAACTTGACAGTTTTGTATATAAAGCACGTGACCCAAAGAAGCTCCTATCTGAACACAGAAAGCGTTTTCCAGCTTCCAGCAGCTCTTTCTGACTATTTATATGTAAGGACTTGCTTTATCTGTATTCCTTATCTGCTTAGTTTTCTTTAGTCTTTATTTTGCATTGTATTGGATGATATTTTGAGGCTTTGGAACCCGTTACCAGTCTTCCATAGTTATGGTGTACAGTTACAATAGTTTCAACTTACAATGGTTATCCCGGAACCAATTAATATTGTAACTTAAGTGGTCGCTGTATTGCTATGCAAGCTGTCCTGTAAATGGGAATTGCATAATTGGCATTCAGTATTATAGTATTTCTATATGGAGACTGACAAGTATGAGGTCCGCTATTTGTACTGAATACTCCATATTATTTTTTTTCATCTTGGTTTTGGCACGTGGAGACCTTTTTGCACATGACACCCAGCAGATGTGGATCTAATTATACCCACAGCGAAACACATTCATAGGAGCTCACCCCTTCATTCATGTCTTTTACATGTACCAGAAGCTGAACTGTATAACCTATATAAAGATGTGTACTTTGCAATATCAAAACTTTAATCATCATAGTAGATCATGCAAATGCATGTATAAGACCTATGGACTTGACTAGTTGTTTATTACTATAGTTTTTTTTGGATAGCAAACTAAGGTGAAGCCTACAGCTCTGGTGTGGACCTATGGCAAGAAAAAAAAAAAAAAACTAATGGATGATAGGTAGGAGACACCAACATATACAAGATGTCCAGCATCATCACCAAAACCACATCACAAATAACTACTAAGAACACTATAGATGCCTATGGGGGAAAATACAAAGATAATAAAAATTAACTTTTATTAATACAATTAAAAATGGAAAACCTAATAAGGTCACATAAAACACCTACTAGAATGACCTAATGTATAGATATATAAATATAGATCAATAAGCGGAGCACCCGCCCCAAAAGGGGTGACAAGGCGCAGGAACACCCTACCTAAAACCTACTACACGATATGAGGCCTAAATACAACAAAGAACATATAATTGTGTAAAATAAAAATATATGTACACTACCGCAAAACAGACACATAGCACACACTTCTAAGGCAGACACTGTTATCCACAAAATTAACGCCCTTATAGGCATTCTCTGTACAATTCTTTTCCCTGATGAACCCACATGTTATTTTTGTGGATAACAGTGTCTGCCTTAGAAGTGTGTGCTACGTGTCTGTTTTGCAGTAGTGTACATATATTTTTATTGTACACAATTATATGTTCTTTGTTGTATGTTGTACTTAGGTGTTATATATCTTGTGGTAGGTTTTAGGTAGGGTGTTCCTGCGCGGGGTCGCCCCTTTTGGGGCGGGTGCTCCACTTAATGATCTATATTTATTTATCTATACATTAGGTGATTCTAGTAGGTGTTTTATGGGACCTTACTAGGTTTTCCATTTTTAATTGTATTAATAAAAGTTAATTTTTTTTATTATTTTTGTATTTTCACCCATAGGCATCTATAGTGTTCTTAGTAGTTTTTTGTGGACCATGGCAAGACAATCATTTAAAGAAAAAAACAAAATCAACATGAAATTGGATTACAAAAGAATATGGAACACATTTCCTGTTGTGATTGTGCCAGAAATGTGTCATAAAATGCGTCAAAAAGTGGTGTGTTTTTGGAGTGGATAATGGTATTATGTGTTTGAAACCTTTTTTGCTGATCCGAAAAAAGCTTGTGGATAGCCAGAGGCTGATTTTACTTAAGGAGAAAGTCGCATGTCCTTATTCTGCACAATGATTGTGCCAGAATTTCACCAAAAATCTGTCATAGAATTTGGTACAAAGTGAGCCAACTAATAGCTGGTCCGAAAAGCCAGACTAAAGTCTACAGATGCAACAAAATTATCATAGAGCATGAGCCAAAGTGACCTGCATTACTAGACTGCCGAAGTTGACACTGTATAAATTTTAGACAGCAATAGTAAATGTTGGTCTTTTTTTCAGAATTTATTTAAATTAATAAAAAATCAAATAAACTGATGAAGTTGCTGCAAATCAGCAATGAGTATGCTGCGGCGTCTACACATTTTGATGTGCCTTTCACTCTTTGCATTGTATTACTTATTATTCCAGCAAATGCGAGAGAACAGTTACATATTAGTATACAACCCTCCCACCCTGATTACATTTTATAGTAAAATTTAATCCCATTCTAAAAATAGATATATTCAGTCCAGTCCAGCCACAAAGGGGTAGATTTGTAAGTACTGCTAAATTTAGTGCTAGACTAGACATGCCAAGTTTATCACAGTCACTCATGCTTTATATTAAATTTGGCACACAATTTCAGACACTTTTTTTTTATTTTTTTGTTGTCTAACTTGATTTATATTTTAATCTTAAAATTAAGAAACTTCTAACTTTTAGTTCTCCTTTTTCATCTACAATGAGAAAATTACTGATGTCCATCGTTTCCAGTACAGAGTGGAAACCTTAATGCCCTTTCTGCGCTCCAGTTTAATCTGAGCCTTGATCACCATGGTGTTAATCCATTTAAACCAGAACCAAGTATATTATGAGCTGAGCAGCTAAAAAGATAAATAGGAACAATGCATAGTCTGATATCTTGTATATGTGCAAAAATGATTCAATAATTAGGGTGCTTTCACACAGTGCGTTTTTGGTGCGTTTTTTTGGATGCGTTTTTTTTGTGCAACAATGTATAACATTAATTGTGCCTTCCTGCACAAAAACGCATCCAAAAATCGCACTGTGTGAATGCACCCTTAGGCCTCATTCTGGTCTGGAATAGAAACTACATCTAAAAACCATAGTGAAAAAGCCAAAAACCTTTTCCGCTCTAACCAGAATGCTGCCATGTAAATGAGCCCATACTTTTATTTAGTTATGCTGCAAAAGGCAGCTTAGTTTTCAATGTTTGTTGAGAAGTCATTTTAAAATTTTGTAATTTCCTGGTTCCTTTTCTTCAGCCTATTATTGCTTAACCTTCAGTTGCAAAATGCACTTTTGCTGCAACCATAAACCTCATGAAATGCTGTTCACTGAAGGTGTTCACATCATCTTTTTCCCTACATTGACAATACACGCCAGGAAAGCATCTATATGTACAAACCATAGGGGTTCATTGTTGAATGGAGACCAAAATCATGGCCTTTTGGCCTCTATCTGGCTGGTATATATATCTGTTACATCCATTCTGGAGTGCTTTATATGCTCTTACATAACTTCAGATCCATTAAAAACAGCTTACCTATTAACCAGATACTAAAATAGTCTATGGGTGGCGGATACCAATATACTTCATCTGTCACAGGCATCTGTTTAATGGATACCTCAGAAAGCTCCAGTGAGTCCATGTCTATTTATGGACATCTTCACTGGCAGTTTTCCAATCACAAGGCATTATGGGAAAGGAGCTGAGAAGCTCAAGCACCCTCTGTTGGATGTAACAAATCCTCAATTTGCTTTTGACCCACTGGGTCTTTGGAAAGCAAAAGGGATATTTAGCCAAGCCAGTATCTCTCATCTGTATACAGCCGTTTCGGGGTGTTTGCCCCTCGTTAGTACAGAGCAGAGCGATGCTGGCCAGTTGAGGATTTGTTACATCCAACTGAGGGCGTTTGAGCTTCTCAGCTCCTTTCCCATAACGCCTTATGATATGCAGATGCTTTGTGGAGTGCAAAAGGCAATTTCGAATCTCCACACACCTATATGGTGCTCTCCCTGAGGAGAGATCTTCCCTTTCTGGAGTTTTCCAAGGCAGAGATATATTGACCACCTATTTATTATTATTATTATTATTATTTATTATTATTATTATTTATTTTTTTTTTAACCTCCATCAAGAGCTGTGGTCTTGCTTACAGCCATCCGAACCACATTTTGCATTATGTTGTGTGGTGGTCAGAAGTACCATTGCTTTGGGGGAACTCATTAATAGGAGATTAAAACTGACTCTGTTCCCTGGAGAAGATCTAGACCGTTACATCATTGGAGCTTCCCTAGGGCTTTCCTCTAAAACCTGGTGACATATCCAACTGTATGCCTATTGCAGCCTTATGCTGGGGGTCTTTGCTATTCCGAAATGGAATACACATGAAAACTGCATATATTCGGTGTGCTGTGTTTTTAATAGGGATACATGCCATAGATCACATTATGAATCATGGCACATGTTCTTTATGATGTGTTTTTAAAATATGAATCGCTTGAAAAGAAAAGTGACTTGTCACTTGTTGATTTTCTATGTATTTTTTGAAAATGTGTTTTGCAGCAAGGACTCACATTCTCTCCCCTGAATGGGTCAGATATACATCGAAAGCTGCTGAAAAATCTGCGACAATTCAGTGTGAAAAGACGTGACAGTAATTAGAGAGTACGGCTTGGATTTTGGCAGTGTATTTCACAGTTTATGGCTGCATCCATATGAAAATGGACAACATTTGGACTCCTTTTTCAAATTCAAAGCATAATTTTATTTAAGAAATTGAAGTATTACAAATAGTAGCATAAAGTAACATATGTGCGGATTTCCGCACCAATAATGCCAGTATCATAAGTGTATATCTTACAACCAAGACGTGATCAACTTGGAATAATGAACTAAACAAGTTACATTAACATCTTGTCGTAATCCAACGTATTGTGTAAAGGTGTACTAACACCCAAACTCCTAACTGGAGTACAGTAGAGGACTGGACTCCTTTTTCAGCATGGATTTTGTTTTTTCTGCCGGATTTATATACGGTAGTTACATAGTTTGTAAGGCTGAAAAAAAGAGACGCCCATCCAGTGCAGCCTATTGTGCTAAGGTGTTGATCCAGAGGAAGGCAAAAACCCCCATGAGGTAGAAACCAATTGTCCTCATTTTAGGGAAAAAAATTCCTTCCCGACTCCAATCTGGCAATCGGAAAGATCCCTGGATCAACGCCCCTTCTCCAGAATCCTGGTCATTATAACTTGTTATATTATTACACTCTAGAAATGCATCCAGACCCTTTCTGAATTCTGTGAATTTACCATGACAAGTTCCTCTGGCAGAGAGTTTAGGTTCCAGAGGTTGACAGGGCCCAGTCAGATAGAAGAACATTGTTCCTTTATGTAGGGAACAAGTAGTTGGTGGTTTTCTGCTCTCCAGCACTACTTTGTGGGTTCCCTGGCACATGGCTGTATTTATACCTTTTAGTTGTTGTCTGCTGCTGTTTTATTTTGTCATTAGGTTGTTTGATGCCATCACATTTTGCTATGGGGCCCTTTAAATTCTAGTTACGTTCATGCTCCTCCAAGTTTGCTGAGGAAATCAGCAGTAGAAAAAAAAATAGTTAAGTTCCCCAAAGGCCTATTTCTGCCCTTATGGGAGACGATGTACATAACATAATTAAAAAGAAAAGCTACAAAATGACATAAAAAAAACACAACTTTTCGCTCTGCCCCATATGCTCTAAAACACTCTAAAACTATATATCACCTATGTTAAAACAACCACAACAGACAGGGTAACACAATTTAAAAGCTTTATTTTAGTGGCACTTTTTGCTATTACAGTAAAAATCTAAAAATTTGAAGAACAGCTATTTTTTTTTTTTTTTATTTTACCTAAATAAAAAAGACATAGGTATCATTGAAAAAAATACCGTTTTTTTTTTTTTTTCTTTTCTTTCATCTGTGTGCCCCAAAAATGCTGCTGCAGCTTCAGGTTTATGAGCATGTAAACTGCTATCAGTGTGTCATTTCAAATCATTAACTTGACTTGAACAGATGGGCTCTGCATGTCTGATATTTACATTAGAGATACGGTATATGGTGAAAATGTGCCAGAGTGTATCTGCTTCCTTGGGCAATACACCACAGTAAGCAATTCCCTCTTATCTGCCTGCTGTGCACAATCCTCAATTTATGTGAGCAGTTTTCCTGTGTTTTGTTCTGGTGCTGATAAGTTAAAGTTAACAGTATGACGTTATTTAATTATATTTTTTAATAAGATTGTAATTGCTGATCTTTGATCCATGGCATAGAGCCAATAAGTTATCTGCTGTAGTTAAAGACGCTCTGTGGTTATTGCTGGAGGGTCTGTTTGACAAAAATGCTTGAAATACCAATTCTGGAGCATCTTTTCTTATGACTTGGTGTTGTGCTGTTCCTCTGTTCTTTCTTCCAGAAATGTATTGCTGAATCTGTCAGCTGGGTGTTGTCAATTAGGGGGTGAGGGATTACTTAGCACAGTCGGATGTTGTCTGAATCGGTGTGTGCAGAGACTTCCCCAGTTGGTGGTAACCAGATGACAAAATGTATAAAATGTATTTAATAGGGAACACAAGTATTTACTAAAGCAAGCATGTCGGAGATGTCACCGGTTCTCTTTAAAAAGGAACCGGTTGGTAGTCTTCAGTGCTGCACCAATCCAGGACAGTAACCAGTTGCCTAGTTGACATTGATGCGCTTGTGTATTCTGACCAGTGCCACATAAGAGTAGAAAAAGAACGTTGAAAACGATGCATTTGATATTTAAATTACCTCTAAGGAGACATGGGGGTGATGCCACTTCTCTAAGGAGTCACACAAAGTGGTAGTCCATTTCTTACTGTTGTGGCTAACAAGTTGTTTGGGGGCCTAAATTCTTCAGACATATTCCTTTCAAACATTTACATAAGGCTTTGAGCTATTTCTTTATAGGAGGATACTAGAAAAGAAGCTAAGCTGGCTTTGCAAAGCAGAAAATATTGATGTGGTTAAAAATGATTATTAAAATACCTTTAAAGGGGTTGTCTCGCTATGCTGCTTCCCAGAGCCAAAAAACACTTTAGATTCATGCATCTTGTCTCTTACTTGTTAGGCTGTGGGCGGTTCTATAGCTCTTCTAATTGCACTGACAGAGCAGGAGATGTTATCTGTAGAGCAGAGAGCTTCAGAGCTTAAAGTGAACAAGTAATTACTCTCCTTTTGATTGATAGAGATAACACACTCTATTCTCAAGCTGCCAGCTGTCCTGTGTGCCGATCTGTGGTGATTTTACTCCCTGCTCTCAGATAAGACAGAGCAAAGGGAGAAGGGGAGAGCTGGACGGTAACCAGAGAAACCTATGTGATCTCAAAGCAGATAAAATATCTCATCTCCTAAACAAAGCAATCTATTTGGGAAAAAAGTCTTCCTTTACCATTCCCTACATGTTGAAAGCTAATCTTTGTAGTGAGACAACCCCTTTTAATTGTGTAAAATAATGTAAAGGCAACCGGTTATTTGTTCACACAAAAATTAAGGCTTTTTCCAGAATGGAAGCCATGACGTTGTGATTGATCCTTTGTCAAATAGATCAAGTTACTGACGAGTCTCATTGACTTTGATGGGCTTTGACGGGGCTCTTTAGTTTTGCTGCCAAGAATACCACTGCTTATCAGCAAAAATATTTAATAGCTTAATGGAACCTGCACAAGTGTAAACAGAGTTTAAGGGGTTTTGCCACGATCTCATTTCATACCTCCTGCATCCAGCTCTTCAGCTCTGTGTGCTCAGAAGGGGGCGTTTTGTTTAAATTGCATATCATGTGACCCAGCAGGATGAACATCACCAGCCTTTTGCTCTCTTTAGTCAAAGAAAGTGTGTTATGGATAAACTGTAAGTAGCTACATTGTAGCTCAGAGGTAAAACTTTTGCCCCCAGGCACAAGGGTCCTTGGTTCAAATCCCTGCAGGAAGCAAACCTGTGTATTTTATTTCTCTTTATCAATGCACAGACCTGATTGAGGTTTCTTTTTCGTTAAAATGTCTTTATTAGGCAATACAAAGTTCAAGATATTCACAACGTATGAAATACAATTTGCAAATAGTTATTAAAAAGTTCAAAGATTAATGTATTATAACATGCTTACTCTGTATTACCAATTTTCTATTTTATATTAAAAAAAAAAAAAACATGAGTATATTAGAACCAGTCCAAGCCTTTATTTTGCGATCTCATGTCTGTTCTAGAAAGCCAAGGTTGTATTTCTTCCAAATTCTATCTCCGTAAGGTAAGTCATCCGATTGTGGGTGACCATAAAGTGTATTAGACTAAGATGCCTTCATTATCATTATTTGAGGTTTCTTTTTTAATTTATTTGCACTGTTTTACTAATTGCTAAGGAGTACAGAGGACAGGAGTAGAGTGACAGCACCTGAGGTTTGAACACTCAGTAGCTGCCTGAGAGGAGAGGTGATGTCTGAGCATGTGCGGCCAGGACTGAAGCTCAAAGCCCTGGTCGTATCCCCTGGAGACGAGCTTTAAACAATGGATCACTAAAAGATCAGCTAAGACAAAAACGGTGCATAATTTATAATAATAATGAATGGTGAAAATATTTATTTAATTTACAAACTTCCCACGTCAATTTTACTTCATGGCAAAACCCCTTTAAATTGTATTCCGTATGAGTCCACTCCTAGGACTCCTTCACATCTGGAGTTAGAAAGCAGTCTAAGAACATATGTATGATGGAAATATTGATATGGCATCAAGACTTTAATCACAACCTTGTAAAAGGAGAGGACCATTTGTTCGCTGAATATATTTGTCAGTATGACGCTGTATTTTGCATCAGTATTTGCAAACCAAACCTAGGAGTGGATCCAAAACCTGCAGGGGGACACTTATGATTCATCTTCATGTTATACCAGTTCCAAACATGGGTTGTTTTACAAATTTAATTATTTTAAACTAAATAATGGAAAGTTTACACCTTCACATAATATATTGTAATTTACAGCAACAGCAGTTCTTATTGCTTTTTATGGAACGGCTTCAGTAAACAGTATAATAAAACGTGCAAGTTCAGGCATGTACATACAAAGTACATTAAATTACAGGTCACTGATTTAAAAACAAATTAGTGCTACAGCAGCATTTGTAGCTTGTGATTTTTAAATGTCACTTGCAAAATGTAAAAGATAAAGCTAAAGTAAGTTTATTGACTAAGGCCCCATTCACATCATGTTTCGCCCATATATTGCAGGTATTTGTGCTGAAGCCATAGGAGTCTATATAACAAAGTCTGTTTTGGACTATGTTTACTCCATTTCATGTCAGTATATGCTTTTTGCACCAGACAATAAAGGATGATAGGCCTCCAAAAACTATGTGTGCTCTATAGACCCCTATGACTCTGTTGCATCTTATATCAGAATAATGTATGGCCAAAACTTGAATGGAGTGTAACTTGATAATTTCATTGCTTCAGTCTATCTTATACTGTATTCAGCTGCAAATTGAGAGATGGCTGGACCCCACAGCAAACTTTTTGTTGACTCTGCTTCCCTCCTCCTGACCACAGACATTAACCAGTACCTCTAAATAATAGGGGGTACAGTTCCTAAATAATGCAAAGAGTAAATGCTTTGCTATACATGTTACCATACTGCCACTAAGCAAATCTCACTATACCAAGACCAACATTATCAATAATGCTACTACTTTTAGGACCAAATGATACCACAAAAACATGACCACTTATTACCACATGGTGACTACATAATACCACTATTGTCACGGACGCCCCTGCGACCTCTGTCTCGGGTCGCAGGCGCGTCCGTGCTGCGGCTCTCAGCGGAGCCCCGTCCCGCACGTCGGGTTCGGGGTCCGCTCTTCTCCCAGTCCCCGCCGGCACCAACTTACCCGGCCGCGCTCCTGCTCAGTCAGTCCCAGTCTCCCGGCGTGTGGCTCCGCCCCTAGGGCGCGCGCGGCCCGGCTGTTTGAAATTTAAAGGGGCAGTGCGCCGGTAATTGGCTATTGCCGGGCACTGCTCCTATTTAGGTCTGGCCCCTTCCTGCCGGCCCTCGCCGGATCCTTAGTGTGTTTACCTCTGGAGAAAGCGTTATAGTCTAGTCTAGTCTTGTCTTTCCGTGTACCGTACCCTTGTCTACGTTTATCGACCACGTATCTTGCCGCCTGCCCTGACCGTCTGCCTGTCCACGTTTACGATCCAGAGCCGCCTGTCCTGACCTTCTGCCTGTCCCCGACCACGAGCTTGCCTGACGAATCTGTACTACGTCTACCCTTGGCCGCCACCGCAGGCAAGTCCCGCCAGTGGAACGACCTGGTAGACTCCCGCCGCAGCAAGTCCATCCCGCTTTGCGGCGGGCTCTGGTGAATACCGGGACCTACTTAGATTCCGTTCCCTGGCGTGGGCTTCCACCATCGCCTGCGGTGGTCCAGCGGATCCACTACCCGTCCGTTACAACTATACTATTACTGAATAAAGAACACTATGAAAAGACCAATGTTTCCTAGAGGTAGATGCCAGCTTTACACAGGCATTCTGTAGACATACACTACTCACGGAAAGTTAGGGATATTTGACTTTTGGTTGAGATTTCTGGATGAACATCACATTTTTTGAAACATTTTTTAAATGAACCCATCTCTTAACTTTATAAAGCACTTGTCCAACTGATCAATGAGTCAGCACTTATTGCACAACTTGCTGATCTCTAACAAGAAGTCTAAGGGTATGTTCACACAGCGTAATTTTGGCGTGTATTTAGCTGTGTATTTGCGCTCTAATACGGGCGAGATGTGTGCCGAAATTACTGTAATCCATAGTTCTCGTAGAGAACTATGGATTAGCCTTCTCTCCCCGCTCGTACAAGACGATTGTATTGTACGTGCGTGGAGATAAGTGACATGTCAATTATTCTCGGTGAACACGCGCCGCGAGTAATGAAAGTCCATGGGGACTCACCTTTAGCGCTAAAGTGTCTAGGGCAGCATGAATTTTGGATTTGTCCCTGCAGATAGGTAGACCTCCTTTTAGTTAGCTAGACTACAATTAAACAGGGATCCCCGAAAATTAGTTAGCTAGACCTATGCAATTAAGTAGGTAGCCCCTCACTCCCCCAATATGGTATGTAGGTAGGCTGCCCACTATGTAAGTAAGAGACTCTGACAGGTAGGTTGCACCACTGGTAGGCAGTCAAGGCCTCATGTACATTGACAAACAAAGCCCCACGTAAGTAGGAAGAGGCCTCAGGTAAGTAGGGCCCCCAATCTTTTTAATAGTGTCCCCATTAAATGTAAAAAAAAAAAAAAAAAAAGTTACCTCTTCCCATTCCCATGATGAGCGACAGGTTACTGCTGTTACAGCTTTGCTCAAGCCTACAAGGATGGTGGCCTTGTGTGGAGATGTAGCGTCTTGCCTGCTTGGAATGTCGAGAGGGTTAAACTTTTGAAAGCTGCACAGGCTGTAACTCGTCGGATTCTGAATCCTAAACCAAGTTGTCCAACTAGTATTTTGATGCGGTTTTCAATGTGTATTTTAGTTTTTTAAATCCCTTCCATATTTACAGTTAGAAATCTAGTCCCATTCATTTCTATGGGGTTTTAGACGTGAATCCGACATAGAAATGTTTGGAATGTGTTTTTTGACCTAAAATACGGCGGAAAAAATGAATATGCTCCAGGTATTTTGTTTAAAACATCAGTTTTCAGATTTGTGTTGACTACAACTTGGATTTTCAATTTATATCTATGTGAATGGCTTTACAGTCCCTTTTGACAGATTTGATAATCACGTCATAAACCGACTGTGCTTGCCGTGTAGCCAGACCCATAGGGCCCGTTTACACGGCAGAGGACAAATACCGGTTGGTTTATCCGACCGGTATTTGTCCGGTTTGTGTGCCGTGCACACGGCCGCGGGAGGACGGCTTTTCTCCGTGATGAGCAGAGAAAAGCCCTTCCCCCTTCACATTCACTTCACATTCATCGAAAACCGGATGGAAGAATGAACATGTAGAATGTTTTTCAGGCTGCCGGCGGTTTGCAAAACCGCAAACCGCCCGTAAATCGGTGCAGTGGGGACAAGCCTATAGTTTGCAGCATTCATGTAATTTATGTAAGTTACTCAACTGTTCATGTAGATTATCTATGTATAAATTATAAAAGAAGCTCTGTGATGATGAAGCCTGTATAAAAGCATTGTGCGTGTGTGTTTTTTTTTCCCCCAACTCTAGCAGTCTGTGAACAAAGGCAGTTCAATTGATTGCTATCTGTTGGTATTAATTTGTACCTTCTTGTATTGGATATGTGTAAAGGGAGGAAAAACTAGAACTGCATGCTCTGCGTGTTTCTTGACAGATGGCTGTATAGTATGTGTGCTGCTGTACGGCTTCCCGTACATTGCCTTTTTACATTCGGACTTGCATGCCCGTACTATGTTTAATAAGAGTTTATTACAATTCACAGTTTCAGTTTAAAAGAGCATGGATACATACAAATGAATGAGATACTAAGTCGTGCTAAGAACCCATGACACAGCACAAATTACAATGTAACACTGAATTCCAAGGTTGGGAGATTGTCTCCACTGCATACGACTTTCCAGTGCACAGAAGGATTTTAGCCTGGCGCTCACTAAACCCTCTCTGCTCCTTTAATCCGTAATTAAATATTTGCCCATCGGAAACTCTGCTTTTTTTTTTTTTTTTGTACAACCTCTCTTTATTTACTCCTAAAAGAAAAAAAATAGTTATCTTTTATGACTGTAAATATAAATAATTATTTGCTAGAAACCAATGTTTCTTGTGTTATTAATGGTTATAATGATTATATAATATGAAGTTGCATCTGTTTAGTATGAACACAACATGTTCAGACACAGCAAGTTTATAAAACTGAAGCATTCTTACAGATCCGTCCTATTCAGACCTAGTTCACACTGTGCGCGGGATCTATTAAATGACCACATTGACTACAGTGGGGTCCGTCAGGTTTCTGTCATGGTGGCCGTCATTTTAGTGGAAAAAATAGTGCTATACATGAACCTAGCCAAATATGCTCCTGTATGTTATAATTGAGGCAATAGCAGGGCTGGGCTGGCCCATCGGAGTACCAGAGACTCCTCTGATGGGCACAAGCTCATAATATTTCAGGGCTACAAAGGTCAATCAAAAGACGGCCTCATGTAAAGCTGACTTTATAACCAGTTACCGGATTTTGGTATATCTAGCGCCTGGCTGTAAAGTCAGGTGCAAAAATAGCTTCAAAGTGGCTATGCAATCATATGCTGTATAGATAGAGGAAAGGCCCTTGGCATTATTTCATCTGCTGGACCCAAGGAACTTTAGTCCCAAACTGGGCAAGGGGTACTGTTAGTTTATGAATGATGTGACCATCTGGCAAGTTATAGGGTCCTAATTCAGCACTACGTATAAGGAGGTTGTTCTCCAAAATACATCATAGTAATTTGGCTACTATGCAAAATGCTATGTTTTTTGGACTCTTAGGGCGCGTTCCCACTGCACAAGACAAAAACCGGCTGGTTTGCTGGACGGTATTCGTCCTGTTTTGTGCCCGTCCCCACGGCCGTGGGGGGTGACGGCTTTTCTCCGCGATGAGCGGAGAACAGCCCTCCCCCCTCCCATTGAGAAGCACATCTTCTGTCGGGAAACCGGACGGAAGATGGTGCTTCTACAATGTTTTGCCGCCGGACCGCCGGCGACAAAACCGTCCGGCAAAACCTGTGCAGTGGGGACTGCTGCACAGGTTTTGCATAGAGCACAATTGTGCTCATTTTCGGCCGGTTTTTCAGGCAGTCTGAAAAACCGCAAACCGGCTGAAAAACCGGCCAAAATCCCGTGTCGTGGGGACATGGCCTTATAAAGATCATGGATTTTTTTTTTCGTTTTAAACTAATTTGTGAATTTGCTGACATCCTTTTTAGGCAATTTTAATAGGATGCTAATCATATATTCGGAAATATAGGATAATGGACACAGAGGGTTTTTCTCACCACAATGATTAGCTTTTAATGTTGGTAAAGGTAACAGAAAACTATTACCAAATGAACTGTGTTGATTTTGCTTTGGTCCGGAGATCAAGAAGATTTTGGGCGACATGCATGAAATTTGCCATATACACACCAAATTTCAAGAGAATAAAAAAGGCATAGAGTGCGCCTGATTTATGAACCCGCTATACAGTGGATCATAAATCGGTCGCATTCCAGCGCTCGGGAAAGTGTTATACCTGTTCAGACTGTAATGCGCCCAGAAATGCCATGGCGAAGCTATAAATCTATAGCTTCGCTACGGTTCTAGTGCGCCCCGCCTCCCAGAGTGGCGTGCGGGAGATTTAAAAATGCATGAACGGGGCTGTGCTTGATATCGAGCTGTAAAGACGGCAGATATCTGGCGCAGTCCTGTTCATTTGTGCTTTAAATTTAAAAAAAAATTTTTAAAATTAAACCTTAAATTAAAAAAAAAAAAATAAAAAAAAAAAAAATTTTTTTTTAAAAAAATAAAACCCCCTTTTTTAAAAAAAAAAAATTTTTTTTAAAAAAAAAAAAATTTTAAAAAAAAAAAAAAAATTAATTTTAAATTTTTTAAAAAATTTTTAAAATAAAAAAAAAAAAAAAAAAAACCCCTTTTAAATTTATAAAAAAAAAAAAAAGGAATTTTTTAAAAAAATTAAAAAAAAAAAAAAGGAAAAAAAAAAAACAAAATTTTTTTAAAAAAAAAAAAAATTAAAAAAAAAATTTTAAATTAAAAAATTTTTTAAATAAAATAAAAAAATTTTCAAAAATAAAAAAAAAAAAAAAAAATTTTTTAAAAATTAAAAAAAAAAATAAAAAAAAAACAAATTTAAAAATTTATTTATATTTCCCCCCCCTTATTTAAAAAAAATAAAATTTTAATATTAAAAAAAAAAAAAAAAATTTAATTTTTTTTAAAAAAAAATTTTATAAAAAAATTTTTTAAAATTTTTAAAAAAATTTTTTAAAAAAAAAAAAAAAAAAAATTTTTAAAAAAATTTTAAAACAATAAAAAAATTAAAAAAAAAAAAATAAAAATTTTTTTTTAATTAAAAAAAAAAAAAAAAAAAAAAAAAAAAAAATAATAACAAAAACCTTAAAAAAAAAAAAAAAAAAAATTTTTTTCCATTAAAAACATGGAAACCGGTTCTTTAAACATACGTTTATTGCGTAAGTAAGACAATGTAAGTAACATGGGGGAAAGGGTTCATACAACATTGAACAACACAATTTTAAAACTTTAATAACATTGGATAAAGCACAGAAGGGCGAAAGTGCATTTATCAAACAATTAAAAAGAAAGTAGAACTATACATAAAAATGTAAATGGGAAAACTGGGCTAATAATAACCATAGACAGGGAGAAAAAGGGAAAAAAGATAAGGACGGCTCCGTTCAAAAGGGTGCCAGGGGCCCATAAAATAGGGGGATTCACTTGTGTGGGCATGGAGATGAGGTGCAAAAATCATGCAAGTGAATGATGTTCAGGGCCCCTATTCGTACAAAAGGGGGATGAAAACCCCAAGGTTCCCATATTTTTGGCTTTGTATCCGGGCTGGTGGGGATCAACAAGTCAAGTTACATGCACAATTGAATTTAACCCTTATGATCCTTCTGATTTGGGGGGTTTCGGGGGGTTTTTCCAGACTCTAGCTATAGTTTTTTCGGCTGCAACAAAAATAAAAAAAATTGCCCCTTGGGAGGGTGGAATCCGAAGGCCAATGTCTAAAACGCCATCTCGGGGGAGGTTGTGCATGAAAACCTTAAACAAAAAGAAAAATGGAAAACTGGGGCCCCAGAACCCGTTAATAAGGGGGCATCCCCACCAAACATGAAGAGCGTACCTTTTCCCACACGTTTCCAGCAAGGTCTGATGTCCCGGATGCATAGGGGCAAGTGGTTTGGGGGGGGAAGATACCATCGGAGATGAATTTTACGCATAATCTCCGTGTGATTTAGGCATTTAGATAGTTTGAGGGGAGCTGAATGGGATAATTTCCAAAGCGAAAAAGGGATCTCTTTGGCGAGTTCTCTCTCCCATTTGACCATAGTGGGAAATTTGACATTACCCCTTTTCTATAGCTTTGGATAAATTAAAGCAACCCCTTTGTCAAAACCCTTTTTTTGAGAAAGAAAATTGTGAAAGTCTGAAAGTGGGGAAATTTCGGGCCCATTAATTGTTAAGTATTGTCCAATTGTAGGTACTGAAAAAAGAGGGTAGGAGGAAGATGAAGGGGGGTCCTTATTCGCAAAGGTATTAGCACATTTCTTCTTAAAAGCTAAAAACCCGTATTACTCACATGTGGCCAGAGGGAAAAAGAAAAGAGTTCGTTCCAACAGTCAAAGACAGTTATTTGCGTATGTTGCTTATGGAGGGAGAGCCAGATTGGGGGGGGATGTTTTCAACCAATTGAAAAGGCTGAGGAGTCCAATAGGGGTTGGGGGGTGGGCCCCTAAAAGAGCCTCGAAAAGAGAGCCGACAGGCAAGGGGTTAAAGCAGGCTTTTTTGGCCCATGAGGTGGACATCATTTTAGCCATTGGGGGGATTGCTCAAAAAGGGAGGACATTATAGGCATAAAGGTTGGGGATGGCCAACCCCCATCTCTGGGACGTAAAAAAAAAAGGTTTTTTTTATCCGGCTTTTTTCCCTCCCAAATTTAAAGTTCGAAAAGAGGCATTGGAGTTTATGAAGGGTGTGGGCCGGAAATGAAGTGGGGAATGGCAACAAATTAAATAAATTTGGGTAAAAAAGGGGACATTTTAAAACAATATTTATCCGGGCTACCAAGAAAGATTGAGCTTTCAATTTTTTTAAATTTCGCTCTAATTCTTTATATAGGAATTAAATTTATAGAAATTGTTTGGCGTGGAGAGTTAGTTACTTGGACTCCTAAATAGTTTACTGAGTTGCGGGTAAGGGAAAAGCCAAATTTCCCTAAAAACGGTGCCTGAGTGTGAAAGTTGTTGACAGGAAAGTAATGTTTTTGGGATTTTTGATTTGTAGTAGGAACTCGTGAAAAAAGGGTTTTTAGAGTTTTCTAGAAGGCCGGGGATTGAGGGGGGGGGTTTTGTGAAAATAACATACGCGCTGAATAAAAACTGATTTTGTGTTTTTTCTGACGGACTGGGACCAGATAATAATTTTTATTTTAATTTTCTGGGGCAAGGGGTTTCAATGCAAAGTATAAAATCAAGGGGGAAAGAGGCCCCCTTGCCGTGTCCCTTAAATTAAAGTAAGGGCTTGGAGAGAAAACCTGAGGTAGCACCGAGGCGGGGGGGTTTAGTACAAGCCATTTAGGCAGAAAGAAAAACCCGAGAACCAAATTTCCGAGGGTAAATTTCGTATAGTTCCAACTAACTTTTCGAACCCTTTCCTCTCAATGACAACAAAGTACACCCTGTCCTATGTGCTTGAAAATTTTGAACCGGGGCTAACAGCTGGGGGTTGCATCTTGGCCTGTCGGCCCCGTACAAAACCATTTTGGTCAATATCAAAAGGGGAAAGGGAAGGCCCAAATTTTAAAGACACCAGAACCCTTGGCAAAAATTTTTAAATGTCTGTATTTTAAGAGTGAAATTGGTCTTAATTGGCCATTTGTCTTCGGGTTTTTCCCCTTTTGGGGATGGGGGGAAATGACACTTGTAAGATTTCGGGGGGGACCAAAGGGGTTGCTATATCTTAAACAAATTTATCAAAAGAGACAACTGCTCACAAAGAGGGGTGTACCAGGGGAAACCCACCCGGGACCCGGCGGCTTTTTGATTTGCTAGATTAAAATACTATTTGGGGTTTCTGAACGTAAAGGGTGAGTTTAGAATTTCTAGCTGCGATCCATCTAATTTCGGGAATGCCATTGTTGAGAGAAACTGATTTATTTCCTTGTCAGATGGAGGGGGGAGACCATCACTCGATTGTAAGTTATAAAGTTTGGAATAAAATTTTCCGCAAACGGTCAGCAATTTCAGGGGGGATTCATTTTAGTACCAGATTCGGGGGTTTAATAGTAATTCTTTTGCGGGGCAGTTGAACTTTAACTCCCTCAGAACTTTCGGGGGCCCTTTTACCTTTGAAATTGTTGCCATTTTATCTACCCAAAATTTTTTTAAAAGTTTTGAAGTAGGGGGAATACAAGGGTCTTTTTGAAATTTTTTCAAGGAACTTTTTTACTTGGAGGGGTTTATTTTTTAGGGCTATCAGCTGTTTTGATTTTACCCCAAGAGGTCATTTAAGCCAAAAATTTTCCCTTTTTCTACAGGAAGTTGGATGAAAATCCCTAAAAAAAAGTTTTGTGGCACACCAAATTGGGGTTGGGGAGGGAGGGGGCTATATTGGGGGAAAAATTTTCTTCAAATTTTTTTCTAGTCGTACATTGGGGGGGGGATTTGAGCAAGAAATTTTTTTAACACGCCAAAACGAGGACGAGGGGTATTGGGGGTTCCCAATGGATGGGTAAAACCGGGGGGCGTGACAGACCAATAATATTACCAAATCGGGGGAAATATCTGTGGTATGTGGGTTTATCAAAAAGGGAAAAATCAATTGGGGGATGTACGGCAGGGGGGAGAAAAAATTTGAATCCTTCCATGGTGTGGAGATTTCCAGAATCATGGGGGTTTTTCCTAATAAAAATTAAAAGGGGGGGGGAAAAATTACACCGCCGGGGATCTGTCATTGGGTTGTTACCACCACATTAAAATCGCCACAAACAATCAACCCACCCCTCCTCACCTCTTTGGCTGTCAACACAGTTTCCGAAAAGGGTTCTGGTTTCTATTAGGGGCTATAGTGTTTCAGGGATATGGTATTTAAATTTTTTTTCAAAATAAAATTAGGTAACACCAGAGGGGTTTAAGATGGGAAAGGAGGAGGGTGGGAAAGAAACAGAGTTCTTGACCAAAATCGCTACCCCTGCTCTCTTCTTTGGTGAATGGGCCTGAAAAACATGGGGGAAAAACCTATTTTGTAATCTGTGACCATCTGAGGCCAATAAGTGGGTCTCTTGAAGGGAAAATTTTAAACTGAACCTGACTTTTTGGGCCCCCTTTCCACACACGAGCTTTTTTAAAGGGAGTTTAATCCCTTAACATTATGGTGAGTATTTTTTTAAAACCATTTTGACAGAAAAGGAGGGGTGTAGGCCGGGGAAATTACAAATGCCAAGGGGGGCCCAAGGGCATCTTAGGAGTAACTACAATTTTGCATATAATACCATCGTAATAACATAACAGTGAAAGAAAACAAAAACAAACAAATGTATCCAATTTATCCCTTAGAAAGGGGGGAACATTAGGGCAGTCCTGCCAACAAACCACAGAAAGGGGGGAGCGTGGTTCGGGGGAAACAACCGCAGGAGAAGAGGGGGCTCTACTTTCAAACCCCCAACTGATAGGGGTAAACGATACACTTTCAGAGTCAATACAGAACTTGAGGGGCAGGGAGAGGTTTTTTCAGACCACGTGGGTTTTCACTTCGGGGGGGCTTGTTTTTTCCGAAATGGCTTGAGTCCCCTGTGGGGGGGAAGGTTCCGGGGTTGCGGGGGAAAAACCCCCTTCCTAGACACATGTAAGTGGGGGCCTTCTTTTTAATTATCAATTTCACGGGGGGAAAACCCCCTCTATAAGGGGTTCCCTTTTTTCTCTGGAATTTTGTATAAGGGTGAAAAATCTCTTTCTTTGCAGCATAGAGCTGCTAAAAAATCTGGGGGAACGGGGATGGATTGGGGAATTTTTTCGGAAAGAATCCACTTTGGGCAAAGCCCAGGGAATTTTCCCCTTTGACGTGATAAAAAAAGGGATCCGAGCTATATATCTTGGCACTTGGGGAGGTAGGTTACGATTTTTGGGGTCCTATGGATCCTATCTATGTTAGCCGTGAGGGGTTTTGTTTTGGGAGACCCAAAACCATCAGGTCGTTAAGAATGTATTTAATTTATCTGCATGACAGATTCCGGGATCCCCTAATCAAAAAAAAATTTCGTCCTTGACTGTCCCCAAATCTAAAACCTTGCTGGAAAACCTGTACCTCTTCCTCCAAGCATTGTTGGGGTCTATCAAAGAATTGTGGGAGCCAACTCCATTTTTTTTCAATGTGTTCGTTCTGTGCTAGGAAAAATAGATCTTGCTTTTAAAGGGCGGATCACCTTTGCTATCCGCTTGAAGGAGGGGGCGAAATGATGAGAAAGACCTGTAAGGGAGGTTTTTTGAGGTTGGAAAAAAACTCTTCCCGGGTTTTCTAAATCCCAGAACCGGCTCTTGAAGAGAGGAAGGGGGGGGCTGAGGAAAAAATTGTAAGCCCCTTTTTTTGATCTCTTTCGTCCAGGCAGGGGGAATAAAAACTGGTAGCTTGGGGGGTTGTGATTTGGGGTTCTTTTAAGGGGGCCACCCATGGGGGTTTGGTGTGACAGAGGGGGGGGGAACCTTTAAACAAGGGGAAGAGTGGAACAAGGATTTAAAATATAATATATATATATATATATATATAATATAATATATATATTTTTAAAAATATATAAAATATATATAATAATTTTTTTTTTTTTTTTTTTGGAGAGGGGGGGGGGGGGGGGGGGGTTTTTTTTTAACGTAGTTCCAGTAAAAAGGGGGATTCAACACCAAGCAGGTTGCTTTATATTATGGACAGTGGAAAAACAAAAACGGGTTGGTTTTAAAGAAAAAACCAGCTTTCCCAACAAATTAAAATTTTCCCCAAGGATGGGGTGAATCAGAGGAGATGGCAGGAGGTTTGCACAAAACCTCAGTGAATGGGGTTTGGGCTTAGGAAAACCCTTGGTTAAAATGTCAGTTGGGGGACGTGTGAAGGGGAAGGGGGCCCAAAGGGGTCGGGGCCCCAGGTCTAGGTTTTTTCCCAAGCGGGGGGGGTTACTGGGTTTATAAACTTTGTCTGCAGACAGGTGAGTAGCTCCGGGCCAGGGGGTGTATTTTAAGAGGGTATTTGCTGTTGCTGCAGGGCAAAATGGCGTCACCTCCCGCCAATAAGGATACCAACACAATAGGTAGTGTGTATTTAGCTCTCACTCCGAGGGGGAGGGCTAGGGGGATTTTACAGAAATGATGTTCTACCGGGGGGAAAAGTCGGGTTTTCCCCCACCACCACGGTTGTCCGGGTGCAGGACGTTGGTGGATGACGGGCCGGAGCCGAGCGCCCCTGCCCGGACTGGGGAAATTTTCCCCGTCGGGCTTTTTAAAGCGGCGCTTCACCCACGGGGCAGCCGTCTCCACACAGTGACGGAGTGGGGATTATCAGCCCCGGCTGCGGAGCCCAAAAGGAACAGCCCCAGGGTTTGAGTAGCTTCCTCGCAATGCGGCCTCCCTGTGTCCCCAAGGGGCTGGGGGGGGAAAAAAAATGGCGCCTATTCCCGCCCTGAGCTCACCTCTCTGTAGGGTCTTCCGACCACCGATTTTTCACCGCTTGGGCCGAGGAAGCCCTCCCATGAAGTGTGTGGGGGAAATTCCGCAAAATCTTCAGTTTTTGGGTTTTTGGGCCGCAAGGGAGGGGTTTTTCAGGAGAGGGTCCCAAGGTCCGCTCCCCCAACTCCCCCCTAGCCACGCCCCAGGAAACCGGGGGTTTATTATGATTACCTTTATTATCAATTTTTTTTTTTCCCCTTACTTGATATTACAAAATTCAGCAGAAAGGTATTGAGAATAGGACAGAACACTGCATCATTTTATTCAGGGGATAAAGCTGGTTTTCCTGGCCAAGGGCTCTTTGAGTGGGGAAAATTTTTTTTAACCCCCTTAACCCTGTGCAAAAGTTTTACTCGGCTGGTGCGGGGCGCGTCTACAGGCCCCCTTTGGCGTCAAATGCAGACCTTCGGGTTTGCGACGCCCGGGCCCGCAGCTGCGCTGGGATCGGGGCTGACTACACAGCCCTAACCCAACATTCCCCCAGGATCGGGGTCGGGGGAACCCCTGCAAGCCGGGGCTTTTAAAAACCCTTTGATTGCGGCGGACCGTCACTGCACGCAATCAAAGGGGGTTCCCCTGCTCTTCGGGGATCAAAAACCCCGTGACCCACAAAGCCCAGGGGCCGGGTTTCCCACATCAGCCCTGGGGACCCAGAGTGGGCCCCCGAGCTGTCTGTGTACAAGCCAGTGAACCGAGCAACTGTTGCTCCCGATTTCTGCCTGTGTCAGACTACAAGTTATAATTTTTGGCATTATAATATCAATACTTTTCTAAGTGTAAAAAAAAAAAAATTAAAACAGCTCTCCCTTAGGGGTTTAAAAAAAAAAAAAAAAAAAAAAAAAAAAAAAAAAATGAATAAAATAAATATTTAATACAAAATGTTTGCACTATTACACACAAAAAACACTACACATATTTGTATCCACACGACCGAAAAACCTGTAGAATTAATCTAAAAAATTATTAAGTGTAAAAGTGAATGGTGTAAAAAAAAAAAAAAAAAAAAAAAAAAAATCGCAATTATTTATAATGAACTAAACTATTCCCCCAAAAGTACAACTTGTCCCAATAAAACGAGGGGGCCTTATCCAACTGCTTTTGAAAAAATAAAAAAAATACAATTGAAACGCAAGAAGGAAAAAACTAAAAAAAAAATTTTCCCGGTTTAAACTACTTTTCAGGCTTGGGGCTTAAGGGGTTAAAAAGGGAAAGACTATATTTTTCCATGAAACTTTAGCCTCATGGACACAGGTCAGGAAGTGGCTAGTGCCCTATAAACTTGCCGGGATATCTGGTCTATTCCTCTGACATAACATTGTTGGGATCATTTGCATTTTTCCCCTAGTATTTTTTTCCCCGCCCCTTTATAATATTTAGTCTACTCCGTAGTCAAGCGGAACAACAGTGTGATCAAGGGGGAAAGGGGAGGTTTTTTGGGTGGGATCCATGAAGTATTTTTAGACCCGTGTGGGGCGCTTGTTTTGCCCATGGTTTTCCTGTTAGCTAAGCCCTTTAGGCTTTTCTGTAGTCAGCGGGCAGGGCACATGGCGGGAAATCACAGGGGCTCAGGAGGCTTCTTCTCCTTTGACTGATCACAGTAATTGCCGGTCAATGAACTCCAAGAGAAGGAGGTCAGGGGCATTGTTCCGCTCTCTTTGGGGGAGCCCCTTGCAGTGCCAGGTTCTAGTGAAGCTCCTCGCATCTACATTCTCTATTAAAAGTTTAAAAAATTTAGTACATTTCATTTGTTTTTACGTTTTTATTGTTTTTCCTTTTTTATTTGACCTTCAATAAAATCTTTCACCTACAATTGAAAGGGTGTGGTTTTTTTTGGGGGGGGGTTTTCTGTATCCATTGTGTCCTACTAATAATATAAATTTGCTGAAGGCATATGATATTTTTAAAGATGGTCTGCACACTGTTCAAGTGCCACAATCTTTTTAGAGGTTTTTGGAATAACATTTTAAGTCATGGGGGGTGAAATCGATATCACATAAACCTGGAAAAAAAAATTTTTTTCTGAATCCCAAGATATTAAAAAACATTCCAATTTTTTGGGGCATGTTCACAGTCAATAGCTGGACTAAACAACCCAGAAGCTGGCAACTCTGGCCTTTACACTAACTGGGGGGAAAAAAATTAAAAGTGCGCAATTCCCTTTAGCAAAGCTCACTACCCCACTTTGGGGGAAAAAAATAAAAAAACTGCACCCAACTTTAACAAATGTTCAAACAGATTTCAAAAAGCCGCAGTATAATGGGTGGGGGGGGAATTTACAAATGCAAAAAAAACCAATAAAACAAACCCCTCCCCCATACCACTGCAGGGGGGGTTTCTGGACTACATTGCATATAAGTAAGGCGATACGGAAGGGTGCCATAAATACAAACTTGTGGTGCCCATGCGGGTTACAACCTTTTTTGACGCCCCCTACTATTAGATTAGGCGGCTGCCCAGCAATTTCTAGGGGGTCCAACACAAAAAAACAGCACCCCCCGCCCCCAACTGTTGGGCAGATAAAAAAAAATAACAATCGGAAAAAAAAGTAAAAAAATATGAGGTTTGTTGGGGACAGGGGGCCCCAATACACAAGCTCGTGGGGGAAAAAACATTTTGCTGATCCTAAGCATATATATGAATTCTCTGAAGACCTCTAAAAGATACAATATTGCTCTGATATTTGACACAGTCCAGACCATTTAATAACCATACACAGAGGCACAAGATATTCTCCTACACTTTATGCCTCATGCTCATCATTTGTTGAGTTGTAATAGGGCTTCCATAGACGTGCATGGGGCCTCTCCTGTGTCTTCCTATGCTTCCAATGTTAATATGAATTTTTTTTTTTTTTTTTTTAATTTAAACAATGAAACCAATTTGGTCCAACCCATTGCCAGTGGAATAATATTTTAATTTAACTTTGAGAACATAGGACTACCCATACTTTGCCAAACAATGGATATTGACTCACTACTCCACTGTAGTATGAATCACACGTCCTTCATTATAAATAATAAGTTCCTACCTAACTTTTTGACTGAATTAAAAAAAAGTATTGCTATTTGATGTGTAACAAATGTAATCTTCAAGCTGCAATCTCAAGACTCATGACTGCATGAAGTGCAGTGTTTGCTTAATATCCACTATGATTAAGCCACATACCATACATAGAATTAGGGCTTGTTCACACAGCGTTTTCACTCCGTGTTACAAGCGCTTTATAGATCCGTCTTGGAGACCGACGGGAGGGACCCCAAGATGGATCTAAACAATTAGCAGTGACTTTATCACTGCTCGCTATTAGGAAAAGACAGCGGCGTTCACATGAGAGATCGCTGCTGCGTGTTTCAAAAGTGCCGCTCGGGTCCGTCTTGCAAAGAATTGCATGTCAATTCTTTGCCAGACGGACCCGGGGCAGCGCTTTTGAAATACGCAGCGGCGATCTCTCATGTGAACGCCGCTGCGTCTTCCTCATAGCCCACAGTGATAAACTCGCTGCTAATTGTTAGATCCGCCTTGGGTTCCGCTCTGTCGGTCCCCAAGACGGATCTATAAAGCGCTTGTAACACGGAGTGAAAACTGCGTGTGCACAAGCCTTTAGACATATGTAGGTTCTATATGGCAATATTTGCATAAACAGCTTGGGGCCCAATTATCTTTCTCTTTAAGGGCTGAGAACTTAATGTATGTGTAATGCATAGCAAGACAATGAGATATGCACTCACCAGCCACTTTATTAGGTACACCTGTCCAACTGCTCGTTAACACTTAATTTCTAATCAGCCAATCACATGGCGGCAACTCAGTGCATTTAGGCATGTAGACATGGTCAAGACAATCTCCTGCAGTTCAAACCAAGCATCAGTATGGGGAAGAAAGGTGATTTGAGTGCCTTTGAACGTGGCATGCTTGTTGGTGCCAGAAGGGCTGGTCTGAGTATTTCAGAAACTGCTGATCTCCTGGGATTTTCACGCACAACCATCTCTAGGGTTTACAGAGAATGGTCCGAAAAAAGAAAAAACATCCAGTGAGCGGCAGTCCTGTGGGCGTAAATCCCTTTGTTGATGCCAGAGGTCAAAGGAGAATGGGCAGACTGGTTCGAGCTGATAGAAAGGCAACAGTGACTCAAATAGCCACCCGTTACAACCAAGGTAGGCAGAAGAGCATCTCTGAACGCACAGTATGGCGAACTTTGAGGCAGATGGGCTACAGCAGCAGAAGACCACACCGGGTGCCACTCCTTTCAGCTAAGAACAGGAAACTGAGGCTCCAATTTGCCCAAGCTCATCGAAATTGGACAGTAGAAGATTGGAAAAACGTTGCCTGGTCTGATGAGTCTCGATTTCTGCTGCGACATTCGGATGGTATGGTCAGAATTTGGCGTCAACAACATGAAAGCATGGATCCATCCTGCCTTGTACAACGGTTCAGGCTGGTGGTGGTGGTGTCATGGTGTGGGAATATTTTCTTGGCACTCTTTGGGCCCCTTGGTACCAATTGAGCATCGTTGCAACACCTTGTGGAATCTATGCCACGAAGAATTGAGGCAGTTCTGAAGGCAAAAGGGGGTCCAACCCGTTACTAGCATGGTGTACCTAATAAAGTGGCCGGTGAGTGTATACATACAGTTTAGTCACATTATTATGACCACCAGCTTATACGCAGAGTGCACCTCCATATGCAGCATTGACAGCAGCCAGACGGGCTGGGAGGGACTCAATAAGGCCTGGGAAGTGCATCCCACAACTGCTGGAGGGAGTGGGGGGAGGATTTGCTGAACTATTGTTCTAGACACATATAGTAGCCCACGTTTCATTTTGGTGGTGAACTGTTTCACTGTAGTGTGTTGGTCTCGTGCACCTTCGTAGCGGACGCTCACCTCTCACATCAATGGCAAATGGTGCTCTGCAGTTTTTACGTCGCTAATTTGAAATGGTGGCTGGAGAAATAGTCTGTAAACTTGTGCTGGCTCTTGTAGTTGCCTTTTTTTTAAATTTTTTTTTTTTTTTTATAACCAGAGATTATTTATTGAGTATGGCTTATGGTTCAAGCCAACTCCAAAAACTCAAAAAAAAAAATCCAGCTCTGGCTTATTTTTGGAGGGACCGATCCATAGACTGTAATAGGGAAAATGTAGTTCAAAAATTTGTATTTTTACTACACTTGCGTTATTTACATCTGTTTTATGCTTTTTGTAAAGGTTGAAAAAACATTAGACTACCACACTTTTATGTCCTTTTTCCAAAAATCTACACATTACATGTAAGTTTGTTTTAAACATGATAGTCTATGCAAATGTGATTTACAGAATTTTTTTTATTTTTTTTTTTGCTTGGAATCAAATAAGATTAGAAAAACCCGTATGTTCTCTCTGTTTAAAAAAGCATACAAACACATCATACATATGTTTAACGTGAGAGAGACCTAGGCAAAACCTATATGTTAAAGATCAGAATTGTGATCTGAATGGGATCTAACATTAATGAAAATTTTACCATAAAAATGAAATGGGTTTTCCCATCTGACTGTTTTAGTGCCTGCTCTTCACAGCTAGCTTCAGATTCCTACTTCCTGTTCAGTCTATGGCTATGTTCACACAGCTTAAAGTGTGCCGTATCTCTCCCCGTATTTTGTGCTGTACTGCGCTAAATATGGGGCGAGATACGTCCCAGACTTTACGGTAATCCACAGTTCTCATAGAGAACTTTGGATTCCGTCTCCTCTCCCCGCTCACACAATATGGCGAGCGGGGAGAGAAGTGACATGTCAATTATTCACGGCGTATACGCGCCGAGAATTATGAATGTCCTATAGGGCTGGCGGGCTGCCGGCCCCCCGCTCCCGAGCACATGGTGTAATTGTGGGCGAAATACGTCCCCGCAATTACACTGTGTGAACATAGCCTATGGGTAGTTCTACAGCGTTGGTTGACATATCAGCTCTGCTATTCCTAGCTGAGCCTGTTAGAGGGACATCACTGATAATGGTGTTTTCATCAGCCAGGCACAAGGCTACAGAGCTTTAAAGATTTAAAGTTTGTCAGTAGGAAATATAAACAAGCTCCTGTTCTGCTAATAAGACACGATCTCAGTCCTAGGGTAGAGAGAGATGGTTGGTAACTGGTGAAGCAAGTGTAAACAAGCAGAACATAAGAACTGCTCTAACTTTGAAATGAAGCAAAATCCGAATAGCAATGTACTTGGTAACTAGTCTTTATTTACCTTTTGCTTAAATGTTTACAGTTAATCAGTGGGATGGAAATACCCTTTTAAGATTTGTATTTTTTATTAGGATTCCTAAAGTGCAAACTAATAGAGAAAATAAGTTTTTGTAACTTCTCGCATGTCAAGGGAAACCAGAGGAACTGGTTAATATGTACTGTACCTCTGCGTGTCCTGGTACCATGACATTATAATTTTCAGTGTGTGTGACTCATGCATCTGTTTGACTGTAACCATGAGATCATTGTGATGTTTACCAATATCGTGTGCTTCTTCATAAAGGCTTCTGTTCTTTATTGCACTTTGAACCAGAAGTTTGAATCACACGCTGTATTTTTGTTCCACTTTTTAGGTGAAAGTTGCAGAAGTAATATCACCTGCAGTTTTGTTAAGATGTTTTGTCCTTTTTTCTTAGTTCCCTAAGACGGCTTCAGGACAGTCCACTATGGATACCATGGACAAGTCAAATTATAAGGAAAGAAAAATGATCAGCATGTACTACAATATGACTGTCCGTCCACACTGCAAAGTTTTTGGTCAGATTTTCAGACGGTTTTTGGATTTGAAAACAAACTCAACCTTCCACATACAGTGGGTATGGAAAGTATTCAGACTCCTTTACATTTTTCACTCTTTGTTTCATTGCAGCCATTTGGTAAGATCAAGAAAGTTCATTTTTTGCTGATTAATGTACACTCTGCACCCCGTCTTGAAAGATAAAACCAGAACTGTAGATATTTTTTGCTAATTAAACAAGAAAAACTGAAATATCACACGGTCATAAGTATTCAGACCATTTGCTCATTATGGAGTAGAAGCCCCTTTTTGAGCTAGCACAGCCATGAGTCTTCTTGGGAATGAGGCAACAAGTTTTTCACACCTGGATTTGGGGATCCTCTGCCATCCTTCCTTGTAGATCCTCTCCAGTTCCCTCAGGTTGGATGGTGAACGTTGGTGGACAGCCATTTTCAAGTCTCTCCAGAGATGCTCTACTGGGTTTAGGTCAGGGCTCTGGCTGGACCGGTCAAGAATGGTCACAGAGTTGTTCTGAAGCCACTGTTTTGTTATTTTAGCTGTGTGCTTAGGGTCATTGTCTTGTTGGAAGAACCACCTTCAGCCCAGTCTGAGGTCCAGAGCACGCTGGAATTGGTTTTCATCCAGAATATCTCTGTACTTGGCCGCACTCATCTTTCCTTCAATTACAACCAGTCGTCCTGTCCCTGCAGCTGAAAAACACCCCCATAGCATGATGCCGCCACCGCCACTGTTTCACTGTTGTGATTGTATTGGGCAGGTGATGAGCAGTGCCTGGTTTTCTCCACATATACCGCTTACAATTAACACCAAAAAGTTCAATCTTTGTCTCATCCGACCAGAGAATCTTATTTCTCATAGTCTGGGAGTCCTTCATGTGTTTTTTTTTTGCACACTGTATGCGGGCTTTCATATGTTTTGCACTGAGCAGAGGCTTCCGTCGGCACACTCTGCCATAAAGCCCCAACTGGTGGAGGGCTGTAGGGATAGTTGACTTTGTGGAACTTTCTCCCATCTCTCTACTGCATCTCTACAGCTCAATGATCTTGGGCTTCTTCTTTACCTCTCTCACCAAGGCTCTTCTCCCTCGATTGCTAAGTTTGGCTGGACAGCCAGGTCGAGGGAGAGTTGTGGTCGTCCGAAACTTCTTCCAGTTAAGGATTATGGAGGCCCCTGTGCTCTTAGGAACCTTGAGTGCTGCAGAAATTCTTTTGTAACCTTGGCCAGATCTCTGCCTTGCCAGAATTCGTTCTCTGAGCTCTTTGGGTAGTTCCTTAGACCTCATGATTATCATGTGCTCTTACATGCGGTGTGAGCTGTGCAGTCTTATATAGACAGGTGTGTGCCTTTCCTAATCAGTTTAATTAAACACAGCTGGACTCCGGTGAAGGAGTAGAACCATCTCAAGGAGGATCAGAAGGAAATGGACAGCATTTGAGTTAAACATGAGTGTCACAGCATAGAGTCTGAATACTTAAGACCATCTGATATTTCAGTTTTTCTTGTTGAATAAATTTGTAAAAATATCTACATATCTGTTTTTTTCTTTCAAGCAAAAAAATTAGCTTTTTTGATCTTACCAAATGGCTGCAATGAAACAAAGAGTGAAAAATTTAAAGGGGTCTGAATACTTTCCGTACCCACTGTAGATTTTAATAGAAAATCCGTTCAGTAGTCCACATTGAATGGATTTTGAGCACCTAGGCTGTAAGTTAAGAGCAGACGGGTGGGTTTACTTTTAAAGCCCTGGACAATTAAATGGTTAAGAAATGTTTTGTAACCCGTTTATTTTTTATTTTATTTTCTGTACATAATTATGGGGGCAGCCATTTTGCCTGGGCTGTTTTTAACAACTTTTAGAGAGTGGCTTAACAGCAGCAACATGGTGCATAGGGTCTTGTAGTCTAGAGATGACTCTGACTTCTATGGGGGAGGTTTGTAGACCAGCCTTGTGACCTGTGCAGGGGTAATTGTTGTGAAGATGGCTGTTGTGACTTGTGATCATTACCTGTTGGAAATGGAGAATCCTGTTTTAGCTTTATATAAGTTTTACCTTGTATTGTAATTCTGTCTGACATAATAATGAGATGACTGCTGAGAAGCAGGGCTGTGGAGTCCCTAAGCCAAAGCTCTGACGCCTCAATTTCCCAACTCACACTCCCTCATGCATGGCGCATGTTTGAGTGATAACTTTACTATAGTAAAATGGTAATATCCGGCTTTTTATCACTTTGACACTATAATCAATCTATTTAGGTAGAACAGACACTGACAAGCAAAATGGTAACAATATTTTGAATGCGAGACTACCATCATTTCATACACAATCATCTTGCCTATCTTATACATAAATGTGACTTGCAAGTATTTAACATCTGCTTAGTTCTGCAGATTCTTGTCATCCAACTGCATTGTTACATCCTTAAAACCCTTACTAACAAAATAAAAAAAAAAGATAAAATTTTGATTTTATTTTCTAAATCCAGCTTTGGCTTTCAATACTGCCTGAATCCTTCTGGGCATGCTCTGGATCAGATTCTAGTGTGTCTCCACCAAAATCTGACCCCAGGTCTCTTCTACATGTTCCCAATGTTGATGCATACTGGTCAACTCACTTGAGTACAAATACAGCTTTTTCTTCAACTCTTCGATTGGATTGAGGTCTGGGGAATGTTGGGGCCAATCTACTTCATTATCATTGAATCATTTCTTCACCAAACTCGACGTGTGTTTTGAGTTATCCTGCTGGAACACTATCTTGTCCTTTTCATCCCCATAGTACTGGAGTACACGAAGTAACTCCTCTTGTAGGATATTCACATATAGCTCAGCATTTAGACCACCTTCGATCCAGTAGCCAACATCTTTGGCTGTGAAACAACCCATATCATCAGGCTTCCTCCACTGAACCTGACTGCTCCTTCAATTTTTCGATCCGTTAGCTCCATTTTCCCCCATCAGAGCCCGGTCTATTGACTTTCATCTCATCGCTCCAAATCGCCCGTTTCCAATCTTCCATTTTTCATACTTTTTGGAAAACTCGAGCCAATGCTTCTTATGACGAGATTCAAGACTTGTGTAATGTGTGTTGCATGGTGCTTGCATGGACGTATGTGATCTCACTCTTATGAAGCATACGAGCCACCTCCACTGTAGTTTTTGTCGAGCTAGAGCTGATAGACCTTGTGATGAGTCAGCTTGGCTTTTGAGTGGATAGAAAGACTTAATTTCGTATTCTTCCAGCTGTCATGGCATCACATGATACTGTTTGGTAATTTTCTTGGCCAAGACACCACTGTCGATGAGCTGGATGATGCTGTTTCTCTTTTCATGGGAACTCTTCATGGCTGCTCCTCGAGTCGAATCAGTGACTATTCACACACTGAGCTATTAGGAAATGTTGGAACAGGTTGTAATTTTTAGTATACAAGAAGAAAAAGATTGTACCACTACCGGCAGCAAAAAAGTAAGGCCATGTCCCCACGGCACCGGTTTGCTGTTTTGCAAACAGTCTGAAAAACCGGCCGCAAACTTTTGCACAGTCCGCTGTGGAAAACCCCTTCAGCAGTCCCCACTGCACGGGTTTTCCGCCCGGCAGTTTTACAAACCGCCGGCCGCCCGAAAAACATTGTACATGTTCATTCTTCCGTCCGGTTTTCGGACGGAAAATGAACAGGTGAATAGGAAGGAGGAAGGCTTTTCTCTGCTAATTGCGGAGAAAAGCAGTCTTCCGGCAGCCGTGTGCATGGCACAAAAGCCGGACAAATACCCATTGGACAATCCGACCAGTATTTGTCCTGTGCCATGGGGACGCGCCCTTACAATGCAGTTACATGACAAGAATCTGCAGAACTAAGCAGATGCTAAATAGTTGCAGGTCAATTTAGCTATGAAATAGCAAAGATAATTTTCTATAAAATGATAGTATTCTCACATTCAAAACTGTAGTGAATGGCGAAATAAGGAGCCTGAAAGTCGCAAGTTCAAAACAGCAGCTTAACTCTTTGGAAAGTGCAATTAAGAACGACCACAGCAATTAAGGTATTTGACGGACAAAGGTTTGCACTCTAAGGCTATGTTCACACGGCTTAACTACGGGACATAATTACGCCCCGCAATTACGCCGTGTGGCCAGGGGCAGGAGCGGGGGGCCGGCACCTCACCAGCCCATAGACTTGCATTACCAGCGGCGTATACGCGCCGCTGGTAATTCACATGTCACTTATCTCCCCCCGCGGCAGATTCGCCGAGCGGGCAGAGGAGACGTAATCCATAGTTCTCTATGAGAACTGTGGATTACCGTAATGACTGGGACGTTTTCAGCCCATAATTTGTGCACTACGCCGCGTAATTACGGACTGAAATACGGCCCATTTTAAGCCGTGTGAACATTGCCTAACCATCGACTTCCCACAACTTGGGGGAGCTTACTATGGCAGCTAGAGGCCTAATATTAATTGTTGGTACAGGTTGCTTGTCAACATAAATAAATTGCTACTTCGAGTCCCCTTGTGAGACAAAGAAATAATGTTCAATAAAATTATAAAATATCCATAACAAAAGTTTTTTCCATTCCCTCCCCTCAAACAATAGTAAAAGTTAATTAGTACATTCAAATGGCCCCATTAAAATTTTTTGCTTGTCATGCAAAAAATAAGCTCTCAAACAAATAAATGGAAAAATTAGTGCTTTTTGAATGCATTGCTTAAAATATGAAAAAAAAACTTTAATGCGCAAACAAGGCTAAGAAGCTAAGATGGCTTTCCACCTCCAGTCACTTTATTTTTGCTAGCATGTTATGTTGAATTACACCATTTTTTGTTTGCTCTTTTACACCGTTCATCCAGCACGTAGGTGCAATACCTACATAGTCTTTCATTTATGTGACTGGCATGTAATGTTTGTATGTGTTAGTCAAAAACCAAGACTGAGTCTCTATTGGTACCCTACAAGGAACTTGCATAATTCAAATATTGTAATATGACAAATATCCTGTTTCATACATTTAGGGCCACATGTATGAAAACTGTCTCTAGGTCTAAAATTCACTTTGTTGCCTGTAGCAACCAATCAGAGTGCCCCTCTCATTTCATATAGTGCTCTGGAAAAATGAGGGGCGCTCTGGTTGCTATGGGCAACAAGGTGAGTTTTAGACCTAGACAGTACAGACCAAAAAGTTTGGACACACCTTCTCATTTCAAAACTTTTCTGTATTTTCATGACTACAAACATTGTAGGTTCAGACTGAAGGCATCAAAACTATGAATTAACACATGTGGAATTATATACTTATCAAAAAAAGTGTGAAACAACTGAAAATATGTCTTATATTCTAGGTTCTTCAAAGTATCCACCTTTTGCTTTGATTACTGCTTTGCACACTCTTAGCCAGGGGACAGCTTTTCTCCGCGAGTAGCCCTTCCTCCAGGTCATTGAGGGATCGGATTCATACAGTTGTGCGACCACTGTGATGTTTTGATTTATCAGTTCATGTGATCTGATTTGTGACTCCTAATTGGCATCTTATGGCAGTAGTGTGTTTGGAACTTGGCCCTTATACTAAGAACAAATATATTTGTATAATCTGTTCTGTGACTCTCTATATTATATCTTATGTTTATTGAAAAAGGGACTGAATAGAAAAACAATAGGGTTTGACCCTGGATGGTGGGGCCGACCTTTTCGGGACGACTACCCTACCCTAAAGTAGGGTGATTTGTAGAGCCTTGTTTAGGGAGAGTTACTACGCTACTCCCCATAGTGTATCTAAAGTGGCGACTTAACGCTACATTTGATTGATTTTTATTCAATTGTGTGTAAGTTATATTTTAGATATAGGGTTTGTAGGTTAATTTGCAGTGATTTTTTTTCCCATTCACTTGTTCATATTCCGTCCGAAAACTGGACAGAAGAATGAACATGTACAATGTTTTTCAGTGGGGACTGCTGCCCGGGTTTTCCATAGTGGCCCATGTAAGGGTTTGCGGATGGTTTTTCATACGGTTTGCAAAACCGCAAACCGTGTGAAAAACCGGTGTATACTATAAATTACAACCTGTACTCACATTTTCTAATAGCTTAGTCATGAAAATACAGAAAACTCTTGAAATGAGAAGGTGTGTCCAAACTTGGTCTGTACTGTACATGTGGCCCCAAGTGTTTGTGGCTGAATCAAGTGCTTTCTGTGCATATTGCAGTGATTCGAGGACAAGTATCCGAGTTCTCCACAATAATATGTTGCTAAGATATAATGTTTCCTAATGTGAAATTTGTGGCTCCCTGGGAAGATGTGCTGCTGATGAAAGCATTGCATTATGTTGCCTTGTGATATGATATTGCAGTAAACAATTCTCTGGTGTATACATGAGATGTAAATGCGCTGCTGTTGTTTTTCTCTCCATTTTAAATGGGTATTTTTATCTTTATAAGAAATGGCATATTGCTAAGATATGTCATCACTTTCTGATCAGTGTTGGACTGATCCTGAAAGGGCTGCGGTGCTGGTATTGTGCTGCGTCTCTTGTTTCCTTTATAGTGTTGCTTTCTGGCACGCAGCTATGCATAGAGTTGCATGAACCCCATTAACGTGTGAGTAGGGCAGCAGTTTCCGGCACAGCCGAGTGTTGAGAGTGAGGCTATGCAGGGAAAAACAATGAATGGGTAGAAAATGACAATCCTAAAATGATGGTGTGTCCTTTTGACATGCAATCACTTTTTAAGATGTGAGTGCCATTTAAAGGGGTTGTCTCGCTACAAGGATTGCTTTTTATGTTAAAGATCTTGCAAAACCAAGTCACTTTGCTATATATGTCCATTAACAGTGTCCTACCTGTGCCAAGATATCCAATTTTGTATAGGCTGCATCAGTTCCTCAGGTTGCTATAGCTACAGACCTGGCTTCTACTGCAGCCTAGTAGAAACAAGTAAACATGCCCCTGAATTCAAAGTGAAACCAAGAAAACAGAACGGAGGTAAGATGAATCAATGTAGTGAGACAACCCCTTTAAGCCCTCCACCATTTTGGTGCTTTCACACGAAGCGTTTATGCAGGAAGGCACAGTGATTAATGCTGTACATTTCTGCACAAAAAAGCAACAAAAACCGCTTTGTGTGAAAGCACCCTTTCAGTCGGATAAAATATTATTAAATGTGTAATATATTATCAATTATTAGAAATCTCTACAAAGGAAACAAAAGCCTTGTTGTATGTGCATGCACTCCAACTAGCAACCAGTGGTAGTTAACTTGCCATGATATAGGGTCACAGATGGGGGCCCTCAACAAAACATTCAATGTTCTATGTCTCCCCTTTTAGAGCAGAGAATGGGCTACAGATGGATGATAAGGAAGCATCCCAGTGTTTGCATTTACACTTCTCCTTATATACTGTTCACGATAAAGAAGAAATGTGTAGAAACGAGAGCAAAAGTAAGCCAGTTACCCATTTCTGCCTTAGACATTGTACATGGATGGCCATATTCAACCTTTTGGCCAGATAACACTATTAGCAATTTTTCTTAATTGTAGTCAGAAGGTGCACCTACATAGGTTTATGCTTTATGCCATATTCATGGGCACTTCTGATTTGTAGTCTTAAAGTGGTTCATGGATGTAAGGGTGCTTTCACACAGTGCATTTTTGGTGTATTTTTGATGTTTTTTTGATGTGCGTTTTTGTGCAGGAAGGCACAGCAATTAATGCTGTACATTGCTGTGCAAAAATTGCGGTAAAAAATCTTGGGAGCAGGGCCCTCACACCTAGTGTCTGATTTGTAAGTAGCTTTTTTATAATGTAATGTTTAGTGTTCGTCTGTACTTATACCTTCTAAATTGTAAAGGGCTGCGGAATATGTTGGTGCTATATAAAGATTATTATTATTATTATTATTGAGCCAATTTAAACTTGTGTTGATTTGGAGCCAAACTCAATTAAAAAAATATCACATTATTAAACACAGTCATGAAATTTGAAAATAAGCCAACTGTTATATAATCCAATTTGGATTGTTCGGAGGATAGAGTTTGTCTGTTTATTTTGTTAATGTGTGTGTTTATTTGAAGCAAGTGTGTGCCTTAAAGTAATGGACTCTACAACACTCATTATAGACCATATTGAGTCAAATTATTAGGACCATTAGTTGCCATCCAGAATAACCACCATATGAAGTACAGCTAACGGCTAGTAATGACTCCATAAGGACAACTCTTGGCAGGTTGTCACAGATATCTGGAGCCATGCTGAGTGCAGTGCATCCCACAACTACTGGTAGGATCTATAGAGTGAGCGTGACAATCAAAGTGGTCCCACAGGTGCTCCGTTGGGTTAAAATCTGAATTAAGGAGCCAGTAGTACTAGGAAGCCTTGGCCAGACATTTCTAGCCATGTGACATGTCGCTTTGTTGGAAGATCCCATCCACCCCAGGGAAGACTATCAGAATGTATGGGTGTCCATGATCTGCAAGGTTAGATTCATACTCAAATTGGTTCAGTTCCTTTCACGTGGTTTAGTGGACCCAGAAAAATGTCGCAATTACATTCCCCAGACCATAACACTGCCACCCCCAGCTTGTGTTCTTCCAGCAGTGGTTGCAGGGTGTTTGTTCTCTGGTGTTTATCTCCTGATATGCTAACATCCATCCATTTGATGATTCGAAAAATGTGACTCATCAGAGAAGGAAACCCTTTGCCAATCAGTAGAGGTCCAATTCCAATAATGTAATGAAACTTAAAGCCTTTACTACCATTGCACTTCATTAGCAGAGGCACTGTGATCATGTGCAGTAGAGTTCACTGAACCGTGTCTGGTAGCCCCCTGGTTTATTTTAGCAGTGGGCTGCTTCACCGTAGTGTTGGTCTGCCCTCACACGCCTTCTTAACCAACGTTCAACTTTCACATCAATAGCCCATGGTGCTCTGCAGTTACTATGTCACTTATTCACAGTGTTGCCATTTGTCCATTTACATTACCCAGCAGGCTTGAAATCACCATGCCTTTCCCCACAGTGTGTTCACTCTAATCAAACAAAGGTCTGTTTATGTAAAGAGCTGGAAGTAACTACACTGTAGTTGAGTGGTTAGCAGGTCTGCTTTTCCACATAGGGGTCCTAGGTTCAAACTCCTGCAGGAACCAAACGTAGATTTTTATTTTTAATGCGCATACCTTACGGAGGTTACTTTTTTCTTTTTATTTATTTGCATTGCTTGACTATTTAATAAGGAGTACAGAGGACGGGAGTAGAATGACAGCACCTGGGGTTCTATACTCACTCCGCAGTAAGGGTATGTTCATACGGCTTATTTGGGGTGCATTTCGCCACGTATTTCGTGGCATACTGCGCTCTAATACGGGCGAAATGCGCCCCAATAATTACAGTAGTCCACAGTTCTCACAGAGAACTATGGATTATGCCTCCTCTCCCCGGGCGTACAATATGATCGTATTGTAAGTGATCGATAAGGGCGCGTCCACACTGCACAGGACAAATACCGGCTGGTAGTTGTCCTGTTTTGCGGCAGTCCTCAGGGCTGCGGGGGGGAGGAGGGAGGGCGGCTTTTCTCCGCGATGAGCGGAGAACAGCCCTCCCCATCCCATTGAGGTGTTCATATTCCATCCGGAAACCGGACGGAAGAATGAACATGCTCAACGTCTTTTGAGCGGCCCGCGGGCGGAAAACCCGTGCAGTGGGGACATGCCCTAAGTGACATGTCGCGCCGCAAGTAATACAGGTCTGTGCGGCCAGCAGGCTTCCGCCCCCACCCCCCCCACGCCGCGGGAGTATGCGCCGATCAGCTGTACGCCCCGCAATTAAGCCGAGTGAACATACCCTAAGTGTGCGACTTTTAAACTAACAGTAGCTGGCATATGTGTGCCTTATATACCCACCACGCAAGCTCACAACATGTGACTTTTTTTTTTTTTTCTTGAGCAACTCACTGCCAACACCGAAAGTAGAACGTGGTCATAATAATGTGACTCAACTAAGCAAAATAGTGCTGTGTGCTAATTAATATCCAGTCTTCAGATTCACTTTTCCATTACGTCTAAACAGACTTTGCCATAGACAATTCACACTAGTAGAAAGACTTTTTTTTTTATAATTAATTTCTTAGTACATTAAACGTCAGTTGACAAGAGGAAGGCCCTTTTATCACTAACGCAGTAACATACGCAAGCTGCCTGTCAGGTGACCTGCCGAGTTCAAGGAACTTTAGTAACTCTCCACTCATGAATTCAGTTTCTGCAGTCTTCCCATTTATTTGCTGGCAGTCACTTTGTCTTGTAACCACAGAAGTCTCCTTGGGTTATTGGCCTTGCCAGTTTATGCGAGTTCATTTGAAGTCTGTACAAAGGTTACTAGAGGCTATTGCGTGTTATCTCAAGCTCCAGCTGAGCCAAGAAGGAAGCTGTGACAAAACAAGACTGTGTGCTTCACATCCATTCCAGTCCTTTACTGCTGAATTGGAAGATGGATTTGATTCCCAGTGTGGTGATTGGCACTTTATAGAATTGCTTCTTGCATTGAACCTGCAGGTCAGCATTATCCCTGGAGGCTGCTACTCGTCCTCCGCTGTCCTGTGAAATCTCTACGGACTGGTTATGCATTGATATTGTTAAACAGGAATGGACATTTTAAGTTTTTTTGGTATACAAAATCTTTATCTTAACCTTTATACAATGGTCCCTCAACACACAATATTATTTGATAATAGGACATCCATTATACCGTATGTTGAAAACCTAACTCTGTGGGAAAACTGATCATTGGTTCAGAAGCCCCAAAATGTGACCCCCAACATAATGCAAAATAAAGATTGCAGAATATTAGGCAGAGAACTAATCCAGATAAAGCATGTCCTTACATAAAACAGAAAAAGCTGCTGAAAGCTGGAAATGATTTTCTTTGTGGTGAATAGGAGCTTCTTTGGGTCATGTACTTTATACAGAATATACCACAAAAAAGAAAAAGGAGCCGCCCTCACCTGGTGCACATGTAAGGGATTGTTCACACGGCGTTTTGGATCCTTTTTACAGATCCATTTTTGACAATTGAAAAGCGCATCCGGAAAGCGGATCCGCCAAACGCAACAGTTGTTACTTTATTTGGATCGGTTTTGAATGCTTTTTCACTTGCGTTTTACGTATCCGCTTTACGGATGCGTTTTCATAACAGTCTCTCTCTCTCTCTCTGTCTCTCGTTCTCTCTCTCTCTCTCTCTCTCTCATATATCCCCATTCATAGTTTAGTTATCAACCTGCCCCGCTCACCGCCGGTCTCGCGATCCATCCTGCACCGCTCTACCTGCAGCTGCGCCATCCCGCGATCCAGCCCCGCTCACCTGTGCTCCACAGCCGTCGCTCACCTACGCCGATCCACCTGCAGCCACTCCCTGCGCTTTTCGCATCCGCTTTCAGGATGCAAAGCGCAGCTGATACGTGCCCGGAGTGTGGAGCGCTCTTGGACAGGTGCCAAAAGCGGACTCCATTATCTCCTATGGGCTTTCACTTGCGTAAAACGCAATAAGAATTGACATGTCAATTCTTAAAGCGGATGCGAAAAGCGCAGCGCAGGAGAGCTCTCAAAAGTTCATCGCCGATCTCCTGTGAGAACAGCGAAGTGCTTTTGCCATTGAACCCAATGTTAATCACACTGACAATTGTTAGATCCGTTTTGTGGATCCGTAAAACGGATCACAAAAACGTCATGTGAACAACCCCTAAAGAGCAGTACAGGACATGTAGAGAGGCACCACTAGATTGACAATCACTCTTACACTTCACTAATACAAATGATTTATAAGTAAAATATTCCTGAGAATTGGTTGGTTCCTCCAACACAGATTGACAGTATCTGTGACCTATGTTGAGTCTGGTTTCCATATACAGAGTCCCAGAAAAGGCCATTTTATGTTGAAAATGTTGTATCCTGAGGCCACTGTAACTTGAAGGACCACTGTATCTGTTGTGAAAGATGCAGTTTTACCAAGCGGTAACATTGTGCCATAAGGGTCCGTCTACATTGAAAGCCTTTCCAGTTTTTTGGTTTTTTTTTTACACAGATTTGGATTTTCAAAACAAACTGTAAAAGCATTCTCATAGACTTCAATTGAAAATCTGAGTTGTAGTCCACATGACTTGGATTTTCAATAGGTTGAATTTCCAAACCATCATTTTGACAAACTTGGAACGTGTTGTTTCTGTCCGCCGTATTTTGGATCAAATAATGCATCCCAAACATTTCTATGTCTGGTCTGCATAAAAATACCCCATGAGATGAATGGGACTCGCTTTCTGACTGTAAATCCGGTAGAAAAAAACCCCCTAAAATACACATTGAAAATAGAGTCTGAATACTCGTCGGACAACACTGTTGTTGGATTCTGTATCCTAAAAGTATTTTGACAGGTGTTGTGTGGACGCAGCCTAAGGGCATGTTCCCACTGCATGGGTTTTCTGTCCGGCACAAAACATTCATCAAGCACAATCTTTCGTCCGGTTTTCGGACGGAACCTGTGCTTATGAATGTCGTCCTTTTCGGCCGTCCCCCGCGGCTGAGGGGACGGCCGCAAAACAAGACAAATACCGGCCGGCAAACCGACCGGTATTTGTCCTGTGCAGTGGGAACGCACCTTAAGAGTTCAGTGTAGATCCTGGAGTTTAGTTGTGTATGTGTGTTTTTTTTTTTTGTTTTTTTTTATTATTTTATTTTTTTTCAGTTCTTTATGTGTCTAAGGAGGTGTTCACACCGCGTTCCGCTCTCCATTGGTGGTGTCTGTCAGGATACTGTGAAAAATGTGATTAAATTGCATGGTAGACCACACTTTTGTGTCCTACACGAAAAATAAATTTAGCAATAGAGCAAATGTAGCCAAAATAAAACTACGTACTGTTTTCTATTGCCCATCGTAGCTCAGTTGCAGTATCTGCTGGGACCTTGGTAACTTAACCTAATTGACCTAAAACGGGTAAGGTTTATTCTGATTTCATGTCGGATATGTGTCTTTTTATATAGTGTATGTAAACTTCTGGTTTCAACTGTATCGCTGTGTACTGTTTAAAGGAATCACAAGTCCCCTGGTAAGACTTGAAAAGAAAGGGTGATAAAAAAAAAACTTTAATTCAACAAACCTCTTTTTCCCCTTTATCATGCAAGACCATCAATAATAAAAATAATTAGCATGGAAAATCATTTATCTCCTCAACAGAGAAAAATCTATTTATTTGCAAAACGTTTTCATGTTGAAAGCTAATCTTTGTAGTGAGACAACCTCATTAATGGGTTTGCACTGTGTTGAATATGTATTAATCTCGGTCTCTGATTCGGTGATTCATATTTGACTTGCTGTTATGCAGTAGTATATACATTTCATATGTAACATAACAAAACTGTTTTCCTGAAAACAATGACAATTCGTCAGATCTGAACTTTCTCATGTAATTAATGAGTAGAGAACTGTAACAGGTTCCTTTTTTTTAATCCGCGCTGTTTAGTGTCTTGTAAGTTATAATTACCTATAATTATTTCGATACTAAATTTGTTTCTCTTGTCTATGGAGACCATCTGTTCTTTGAAATCATGGGTATTTTTAGAATTTTAATTTAAGCGTGCTGGCATGTTTGAACATTAGCGTTACCAGAACACTCAGCTTTTAAGTGACTCTTTGCTCTTTTGACTTATTTCCTAACTCTGCTGTGTTGTATATAAACATGTAAATGGAACAAAAATTTTATTAAGTTCATAGTTAGTGTTTGTGTACACACAGAGAAAATGGGGTACTATGGCAAACTTTTAAATATGACCACTCCTCTTGTTGGCTTATTTGACCTTACTGCCCCTTTTGGTTATAGGACAGCCTGCTACAGAAGAAGCCGTGCCTCTGGTTGACATAGGATGAGCTGCAACACTCTTTCTGAAAATAGACATTGCTAATATATTTTCCTTCCTTGCCATAAAAAATTACAGATGGGTTTATTTGAGTATGAAAAAATGTCTAATATACCAGTAATGTATTTGGACTTAATGGTAAAGGAAATGCATTTACGAATCATCCCTGCTTTGTCCACCAACTGCTAACAAGATATCCTAATCCCTCCGTAATAAACCAAATCCTAATTCTATACAGTCAAGCTGTGAACGATTGTAACCTTTCATTTGCTGTGGCTGCAGGGGTTCCTTATTTCACTGCATGGTCAATAAAGCAATAGTTCTGCTACTTGTTTCAGGAGTTTTACAGATTGATTTCAAACCAAGAAATACATTTAAAAAGGCCCAAAAGCATAACTATGGGGTGTGGTGAGGGTAAGGAGAGGCGGTTTTTTCTTCTGTCTATAGATGATTAAAGGGGTTATCCCACAAAATATATGGTTAACAGTAAAGTCAATCCCATAAACGTTCTTCATTTTTACACTTAACAAAATTTCTGTGGATTTTGATGCAGATTTTTATGTGATCTGTATGCTTTGTGTAAACCTGTCCTTAACACCTTAAAGGGGTTGTCTCACTACAAGGATTGCTTTTTATGTTAAAGATCTTGCAAAAACAAGTCACTTTGTTATATACAACAATTAGCAGTTTCCTACCTATTCCTAGATAGCCCCTCTTGTATGGGCTGCATCAGCTCCTCAGGTCGCTATAGCTACAGACCTGTTTGATCTATCATGATAGGCTACCAGCACTGGTTGCTATAGCTACAGACCTGGCTTCTACTGCAGCCTAGTGGAAGCCAGTAAACACGCCCCTGAATTCAAAATGAAACCAAGAAAATAGGACTGAGGTAAGATGAATCGATGTAGTGAGACAACCCTTTTAACGCATGTCCAAATGACATTAAAGTTGTATGGAGCGGGCTAACCCGATGAGCCTGCTCCATATGCGACAGGCAATGGCTGTATATTACCACCGGCAACTGCTACTAACAGCAGGGTATGGAGCCGGCTCTGATCCCTGCTGTTAAGGCTTTATTGAATAAGGAATTGTCCCCACGGCACTGGTTTTCAGTCAGATTTACATACGGTTTTCGGATTTGAAAACGGTCTTTTAACAGAGTGTTAACCATCTGCATTAAATAGAAAATCCGTGCAGTAGTCCCCACTGCATGTATTTTCTGCCAGACGGGTTTTTTACATTGCCGTTGTAATGAAAAACTTAAAATATGTTCATTCTTCAACTCGATTTTCGGGCGGAACATGAACATGTCAATATGAATATGCAAACCGCGGAGAAAAGTCGTCCCCAAAAAAGACAAAATACCAGTCGGAAAATCCATCTGGTATTTTGTCAGTTCCATGTGAACGCACCCTTATTGGCTGCAGAAAATTATACTGCAGCGAAAATTTTAAAATTATTTTACTATAACATGTTTGGTATTGCCAAAATACAGATAACAAAATTGTTTATACCAAAGCAAGAACACCATAAACAAAAAAGCACATTTTGCTCCACTTAGAATTTCCCAGCATTCAGTGGTACAGTTAATGACTCCATTAGAAAGTACATATTGTCCCGCAAAGCACAAGCCCTTCTATAGCTTGGTAGAAAGGAAAATAAAAAAAGTTATGGCACTTGGAAGGTGAAAAGGAAAAAATGAAAACCAAAAATCTGAAAATGACTGTGACCCTAAGGGGTTTAGAGGGTACTCCCATCTCACTGATTAGCGTTGGTAATTAGTTATTTACATTTGCCTACATGTTCAAATACATTGCTCTTCTGATTTTGCTGAATTAGAGCAGTTATCTCCTACTTGTTTACCGAAGGTTTCCCAGATTGCCAGCCACCTCTTTCTGCTCTAGCCACCTTGGCCGGGATGATGACACTTCCTGTTGTGTCTTATCAGCAGCATAAGAGAGTGTTTATCTTTTGTAACTGACAAACCTTAACCCTTTAGAGCTCTATAGGCTTTTTCCCTGTTGTTTAAGACCCCTCCATCACCAATGTCCGTCTTAGCAGGTTCAGCTAGAAATAGCGGAGCCGAAATGTTAGTTACTGCTGTAGAACCACCCACAACCTGACCAGTAAGTGGAAGCCTAAAGTTGGCCGTAAAGAGCAAATTCTGTGAAACGGCCAGATATGAAAACCCTTGAATTTCTTAAAGTAAAAACAGTAAACAGAAAAAAGGGTAGCATCTGTCAATAACAATGTCTTGATGATTTTTGATTTATTTTTTTTTCTGTATAAAATTGAAACCAATATAAAGAAGGAAGTGGTTAGGCACATGCTGCAGACGTTCTATAATCTATATTTTTTGAATGATCTAATGTTAATTACAATAGCAATGGAAAGTATTAGTATGATACAATAGTCAAACAGCTGATATTACAGTTATAGGAGGCTTTCTATGTATTTGCGCATATGCTTGCTTTCTGAATTGTGCTAGTGTTTGTCTATAAGAGTTCGATTGATAATATTTAAAGCCTGTGCCATTTCAGCTGGGCTTTGGATTTACTTTGATCATGGATTTTGTAAGATTTTCTGTATTTAACTGATAAATGCAACCATTGTTTTCTTGTAAGCGCTTTCACGTGACTAAGAATATGAAAAAAGAAGGCGATTTCCTTTTTATTATATTGTAACCACTAGTGACCTATTAATATAAGACTTAAAGGGGTTTTGCCATGATCTCATTTCATACCTCCTGCATTCAGCTCTGTGTTTTCAGAAGGGGGCGTGTGATTTGTTTTAATTACATATCATGTGACCCAGCAGGATGACATCACCATGCCTTTTCTCTCTGTAGTCAAAGAAAGGTCTGTTTACGTAAAGCATTGTGAGTAGCTTAGAGGTAAAGTTTTTGCCTCCAGGCACCAGGGTCCTCGTTTTAAATACCTGCAGGAACCAAACCTGTGTTTTTATTATTATTTTTTTTTCTTTATCAATGCACATACCTCATTGGGGTTTCTTTTTTATATATTTGCACTGTTTGACTAATTACTAAGGAGTACAGGGGATGGGAGTAGAGTGACAGCACCTGGTTTTTGAACACTCAGTAGCTGCCTGAGAGGAGAGGTAATGTCTGAGCATGTGCGTACTTGTGTGTTTTTTTTTTTTTGTGTTGTTGTTGAGATTTTCTTTTTTAATAATAGAATGGTGATCTGTCTTTGAGCTTAATTATTCCCAACAGGTCTGGACTGGAGTCTGAATTTATTTAGGGGCTCCGAGGTCTAAATTTAATTAAGGTTTTAATTTGTGCAGGGGTCTAGTGTAAGGTTTGCATTAATATTGGGAGGTATACTATGAAGTTTTATCTATGGCCCATATTACATTAAAGCAGTAGTCTGGCACCTGAATTAAATCAGCAGTCTGAGGTCTGCATTAATTTTGGGACCTGAAATTATTTAGGAACTTGTGAGTTTTAATTAATTTAGGAGTCTTTTTTTATTTATACAACACCATTATTTTCTACTGTACTGTCCAAAGATTGCCATTATTCCATTGGTCCCTGTCCTTCTATGGGAAACTGGAGTACCCAGACCCACACAAATTTGCAGCTGTTGTCCTAACTACTGATCCAGCATGCTGTCTGATTTGAAATGCAGTTTGGGGCCTGAAGCACAACTAAGAACAATTTTGCTCCAGTAGAATTTTTTTTCCAAAGGTTCCCCAAGGCTTAAAGGGTTGAGAAACCCTTTGTAATTTTCTCTAATCTGTTTGTGCTTTTGGGACAGAAAGGAGCTGACTGATGCATGCTAGTGTCGACCATGTTGACTCTCAAAGGTCCAATTTCTGTGTTGCTTGGTCCAAATTTTATTTTTTTTTTGCTTGACTATCAGTCATGGCCAATGAGCGCTTGTCACATATGAATATCATGGTCCACAGAAATACTTTATTTGTATTTGGTACTTCTGACTAAATGTTTGCCATTGGTTATGTGACCGTTACCAAAGCCTTCCTCTAAGGTGGCCATACGCATCCGATAACCTTTGGCTACTATCTTTACAGACGCTCCCTTATCACCCCAGACTAACCATGCATGTTTGCTAAATGGGGAGCGTGCAATAAGCTACTGCCAGGCAGTTTATCTCTCTCCAGAGCAAAAGGATGGTCATGTTGAAGGGAGGATCCTGTACCTGTTGGATGATCGACAGGTCTCACTGAGCACAGCAGGTCCAGGTGACTTTTTTTTTTTTATCATATAGGTTCTTAAAGGGATTTCTCTTTACAGAGATTAGCTTTCAGCATAAAGGGGCAGTTAATTGCCAACTTTTTCTAAATACATTGATTAATAGATTTTACTTTAGTCATGAGACGAGAGCGTTTATGTGCTGTGAATTGCACACATGTTGCTATGGTTACCTGCATACCAGAAGGACAGCTGTTATCTGATTAGCTGAGAGCGGGGATGTCTAATTATCTGAGTAACTGAGTGCAGAAAGCAGGGAGTGACATTACTACTGACAAATTGAGATGGAAGCAAACTAATTCTATCTAACAAGATTAGGTTTACTAAACAAAAGGTACATGAGCTGTGATGACTGAAAATCATGGGTTTATCTGTAATCTTGTTAGAGATAACAATATCCTGCACTGTCAGAGTAACAGCTCGCTAGAGCTGAATATGTTAATCTGTGCTATAGAACTACCCACAGCCCAAGGAGATAGCGCATACTTGCCAGCTTTTGAAAGTGGGAGACTTGAAGGTGTGACGCGTTAAACGCGCCACAACAAAAATTTATATGGCCATGCCCTCTTGTTGGTGAGCTACACCCACTATGAAAAAGCTACACCCACTCCAACTGTGTAACGACTCTGCTTTCCTGGACTGTTGGAGAGCCTATTCTGCATCCAGGAGAGCTGGGAGATACTGCCGAACTGTACCTGAACCTAAATCATTTGATTAGAATCAATATTTCTACCATACAGTGGAATATACCAGTGTACACAGGCTCTGCAGACGTTTAAGTGACTACAGTGCAGTAACATCTAGGGACTCACCGGAGACGTTTCCTGTGACTGGAATTGTTATCTTTCCCTTTTCTTCTCAATCCTGTCCAGACATCCATGATGACTTCTTCTGACCACGACTTGTCCCTGCAAGTTTACCACACAAACATCTTTGAATTCTACTTTTTTCAGCACTTCCGTACCTGTAGCCACCTCTGTACAAACCCAACATGGGGTGATAGGTGCAGGTGGAAAGATTATGGGGCGATAGATGGAGGTGAGAGGGCTATGGGGTAATAGGTGGGAAGGTTATTGGGTGATAGGTGGAGTGATAGGTGGAGGTGAGAGGACTATGGGGTAATAGGTGGGAAGGTTATGGGGTGATAGGTGGGATTATTATGGGGTGATAGGTGGAGGTGAGAGGACTATGGGGTAATAGGGGGAGAGGTTATGGGGTGATAGGTGGAGTGATAAGTGAAGGTTAGATGAATATGGGGTAATAGTTGGGAAGGTTATGAGGTGATAGGTGGTGAGATTATGGGGTGATAGGTGGAGGTGAGAAGACTATGAGGTATTATGTGGAGAGGTGATAGGGGTTGTATTTTATGTTGACACTAGGATGCATAGCACAACGGTGGGGAATGGTGGAAGAGAGGAGTACAGAGCACAGCTTACAATCTCTTCAGCTCTGGTCTGTACCCCCCAGATTGTAAAGGTTGAACTCCATACCCTGCACTCCTAGAAGAATAGTTGCAGACATGATATTCAGGGGATGCAGGAGATGGAATTTTTAGTACTGTAATTTTTTTTTTAATGTTCTTATATTCATAGTGGTTTCCCCTTTGGACTATGTTGGACCAACGTTGGATTGATTTATTTAATAAAATGGTGAAAGAGGGCTGGTGTCTTGGAGTGTTTATTTAAATAAAAAAAGTTTTTTTTGTACAGTTTTTGTCTTTTTTTTTTTCCATTTAATTCCATTGTTAGTAATAGAGTGTCTGATGGACGCCTCTCCGTTACTAGCGCTCGGGCTTGGTGTCAGCCAGCAGTAGTTTTTGTCACCCTAACACTAACCCTGTTTCACTATTGCCCCAGTACCTAACGCACCAGGGGTACTGGGAAGAGCAAGGTAACCATCAGGGGTGGTATTTTTAGCGTCGTGTTAATGGACCTTCTCATTCTAAAAATGGAGGGGACCCCACGTATTATTTATTTATTTTTTTAAATTTATTTATTGATAATCCTAAAGTGGGCATCTCCTGTAATCATTACAGTGGATGCCCTTGTGCAGATTTTTATTAAATAAATACATTTTAAGAAAAAAAAAACACGTGGGTTCCGCCCCATTTTCCATAACCAGCCAAGGTAAAACAGACAGCTGCAGCCTGATACCATCAGAATAGGAAAAACCAATACTGGTCTCTTCCCATTCTAAAAATACCAGCCTGCAGCTGCTCCAGAAGCAGACCCTCATATTAGTGGGTTCCTTTCTGATGGTTACCGGCTCTTCCCAGTACCACTGGTGTGTTGGGTACTGGGCTAATAGTGACACTGGATTAGTGTCAACCTTGGACAACAAGAAACACCACTGACCGACACCAAGCCCGAGCGATAGTAATGAAGAGGAGTCTGTCAGACACCTTCATTACGATCACTGGAATTATATGGAAAAAAGCACACAAAATGCACACATTTTTTTAATTTAAATAAACACACCCCTACACCAGCCCTCTTTTACCATTTTATTTGAATAAAATAGATCCAAGGTTGATCCGATGTAGTCCACCGAATCCGAAGTAGTCCAAATGGGAACCTGAAAATAAACATACATTACACACATACATATAGGATAGATACCCTATTCAGTATCCAGGAAAGCTGAGTGACACCCATCGCCCACAGGTAACATCCAGCTTTCCATGAAGGGAATGCTGGGTGTCACCTTTGGGGTATGGAGTGTCCCCCAGCTCTCCTGGATGCTGAATAGGCTATAATCGCCAAAGTCTGCCCCTGTGGCCTGTCTCCTTCCCCTTGCAGCCACCAAAGACAGACTGCCGGAGACAGGGGCAAGGGACAAGAGACAAGGGGGCAACTCCTGCCCCCTGCAATCTGTATCCAGCCCCCTGAGACCACCAGAGCCAGACCGCAGGAGACAGGAGCAAGGGGCAGAAGATAAGTGGGCAACTTCTACCCCCTTGCACATTCAAATACACACCTCTTCCTGAACACTCCATTACACACACAAGCCTCCCCTACCCCGCACACTGCAATACACACACACCTCCCCTACCCCGCACACTGCAATACACACACGCCTCCCCCGCACACTGCAGTGCACACATGCCACCCCTTACCCCGCCCCACTGCAGTGGGGCCCCCACACGCCACCCTTACCACCCCGCACACTGCAATACACACACGCCACCCTTACCCCGCACACTGCAGTGCACACACACGCCACCCTTACCCCGCACACTGCAGTGCACACATGCCACCCTTACCCCGCACACTGCAGTGCACACACATCCCTCCTCCCAATGGGAAACGGCCCACATTAGCGGGAGTGACCCGCCCAAGTATGAGAGTAAGTGCATCACTGATATAACTCAGGCGAACAGCGTGGTTAGAAAACCTCTTAAGGTTTTGTTTACTTTATTACCAGAAGTGCTAGGAAGCAGCTGGTTAATAACATCAGTAATGGAGACTATACCTAACTTTTCCTCCAAGTTGGGTGTCACTAAAATTCCCTATTGATGGCTCTTTGGGACATAACCATACCAGGGTTGGAACAAGGCATTTTGGTGCCCCAGACAAATAGGGCTAATGGGACTTAACTCTGCCTATATATGTTGCAGATCAGACGCATAGGTGAAGATTATGACAGAATTGTCTAATCCCTTCATGTATACCCCAGCTTAGTACCAAGGACTTAAAGGAGTTGTCTCATTACAAGCTTTCAGCCTATCTCTGTGCCTGGCAGTTGAATTGAGGGGCGTGCTTCTTGTCTGCCTCTTCTCCTCCCTCTTCCCCCCTCCCCTCAGCACACAGACAGCTCTCCTCAGTAACTTCTATACATCAGGGGGGGGGGGGGGGCAAGGGCGAGGGGGTTTGCTGCCAGAGTTAACCCTGTGTGTGCCTGCCTAGGTCTGTTGCATGCTCCTGGATCAGCTGTATTGTTAGCTCCACAGAGACATAGAGAGAGGGCTGATCTATGAGTGTGGAGCCAGAAGTCTGTGAAGCTGTGTATGCTAATAGCAGAGCAGGGGGGGGATGCAAGTGTTCCTATACCCCCTGCTTAGCATACAAATCTCCACATCTCCAGCAACAAACAAACCCTATCAGAACAGACACAGGGTAGCTGTGAAGTGTTACTATACTCGGGATGTGTCACTAGTACAGCAGAGCATGAAGCATTTACATGCCCCCTGATCTGTATAGTATTAGTATAGTCACAGTTCCAAAGACATATCATGATTATAGTAACAGACAGGGTCACTGCTGTCAGCCTCACCTCTGCTTTCCTCAATCTGTGTAGAGAGCAGGAGGAAGCAGGCACACACTGGGTTAATCCGACACAGACACAGAAGCCAGAGCCCTTCCCCTCCCTCCCTACAGAAGCATATCTGTGTGGGAGGGGCTCTGTGCTCCAGACCTGTATTCAGAGAACAGATAGTCATACCACACTGACAGCCAGTGAGATAAAGATCAACAGGTCGCTGCTATAGGATTGAGAAGTGATGTACACTACTACTAACAGGGATAACTCAAAATCAGTAGGACATCTGTAATGAACATATATTGCAAAGGTGCCTGTTTTTTAAAGATCTTTTAATTAAAACCCAATCATTGTAGCGAGACAACCCCTTTAACTCTGCTTCCCCATCACACCAGCCCTGCTTCACATTAAAGTTAACTCACAAATTTAGTATTTGTATAGTAGTCCATCTAGAGGCACAATCCCCAAACCGTTTGTATGCAGATCTCTGGACATGTTTCAATTATGTTAATGTGTGCTTAGCTATTTATGTGTATATGTATGTATGTATGTGTGTGTGTGTGTGTATATATGTATAATGTGGTGTATTTTTTAATTAATATATTAATTATAATTAAATATATATTAATATATTATTATATATTAATATACAAATTGAAAAATCTTCGCAGCACAGTAATTCAGGTGACCCATTCAAAAAATTAAACCGTTTATTGCCACAATGTCACAGAACCCTGTGACATGTACTGTGACATGTGGCAATAAACGGTTTATTTTGAAATGTCCTAGTGTGCTGCGAAGATTTTTCCATTGTATATTGTTGGAACTGTGGCCATGTATCCTGTTGTTTTTCGTTGGCCACCCTGCTTTATTATACAGTTTTTTTTTGGGATGCTGGCTTTCTTCTGTACTTTTATATATATATATATATATATTTGTGTGTGTGTGTGTGTTTTCTTAATTTGGAATATATTTACCTGTCATACATTACAAAGAAAATATTTTTGCAATAGATCTTTATAATATTTTAAAGATATATTTGCAATTTTTATTTGTTTTATTTGTAATTATGATCTTGAGTTGAAAGTAGGAATAGTTAACAAGAGTGATGCCTTCTCTCAGCACATGTTCTTGTTGGTTTAGCCCTAATGTAAAGTGTTGTATTTGCCACAAGGCCAAGCTGTGCTCTAGAATGTATTACTGGATAGATAAAATGGATTAAGCCACTTCTTAATGCCCTGCTGAATGGGAGAGGATTATGCACTTCCTATGATATCCGTCTGAGTGTTGACCCATGAAAATGTTATGTAAATATTCTGTTTGGTGTCCATCCATTTACTTCATGTCTGATATTTTTAAATAGATCATCTACAAATGTTGTACTTATTTGATACTGTGCGTTTTCTGATGGTTCAATACTGCTGGAAGCTTGAAGTAATGTTCAGCAATGTATGACATCAGTGCAGCTGGGATTTGCAGGGTGACGTATTTAAAACATTGAAGTTAAAATACAATTAATTGTTAAATTACTGCAAATGATGATGGCATTATTTAAATCTGTTAAAATACTGAGTATACGCAGCGAAGTCATATTATTATGACCAGCAGCTTACACCAAAAGTAACTGCCAAGTACAGGACTTAATAAGGACCTTTTAGGTTATCACAGATATCTGGAGCTATGTTGACTGCAGTGTATTCCACAGCTGCTGGAGAGCGCATGAGGACGGATCCATAGAGGCAAAGATCAAGGTGGTCCCACAGATGCTCAACTGGGTTCAAGTCATGCTTTCCAATCAATGTTAAACAGTTATAGCCATGACCTATCTCGTTGTGTTGCTGGTAGATCACATCTGCCCCTGAAAAATTCATCCTTGCACACCACATATACCTATACATATAGATTGTTCCCTAAACAGATCAATTGAGCGTGCCTTCTACATGGATAACTGAGCCCAGAGAATTCCACCACAACGTTCCTCAGATCATAAAACGGTCACTACCAACTCGTGTTCTTCCGGAAATCATTGCAGGGTGTTTGCTCTCTGTTTCTCGCCTGAAACGCCAATGTCCATCTGTTCAGTGAAAAAGAACATGACTCCTAAGACAAGGCCACCCTTTGCCATAGGCAGACTCTTCATTCCAAAACTGCTGTGAAATGAAAGCCTTTTCTGCTGATGCAATTAGCAGACGTGCAGTGACCATTCGTCTGCTTCGGAGTGCCGTACGCAGTAGGGTTTGCTAAACTGCTGTTTTAAACATCTCATAGCCTCCTAGTTCATATTGGTGGTGAGCTGCTCCACTGTAGCGTGTCAGTTCGTCCTCGCGTACCTTCATAACTGACATTCACCTCTCACATTAAAGGGGTTTTGCCACAATGTAATGTTGACGTGGGATCCTCCAAAATGGGTATTTAATCACTTTTCTAAATATGTCATTAAAAAAAGTGAAGCCTCGGAGAGCTACAGCATTGCTCAATCCCCCTTAGTTACTTAAAAATTTACATTAGACACAACCAGCAGCTGACAGGAGCTGATCTGGCCTCCCTTGCTTGTCTGCACTTCTTATCTGATGACAGGGAACATGAAGGAGCTGGCAAGGGACTGTGGAGAAAAAGCAGTGAATCAGCCTTGTGTCTTTTGTATATAGAATCCACTGGTTGTAATGTAATTATTTCAGTGAACATTGCACACGCTTCCTGCTTCCTGGCTGTGTTCTCAGCCCCCCTCTCTCTCCGCCTGTGAGGCTTCATGCTTTGTTTATAGTCTCTTCTGAGCAGATTAAGAGGTAAGGACGTCACTTCTTGGTAAAAACCCCTTTAATGGCAAGTTGTGCTCTGCAGTTTCCACATCGCTTATTCACAATGCTGTCTTTTTTTTTTTTTTTTTTATCACTCACCATACACTTTTATCATAGCAGCATATGAACAGTTCTCAACTGTTCAATTCCAGAAATACTGTCACCCTTGGGACGAAAACCAACAATCCTCCCTTTTTGCAAGTCTGATAAATCGCCACTGTTTCTTACCCATGACAGAAATAAGGGATGTGCGTACAGACATCCTATCACACACCTTATGTACCCACCAAGCTACTGCACCACAGTTGACTTCCTTCAGCTACTAGCTGCCAACGTCAAAAGTAATACTTGCCTACTTCACAGTCCAAGGAGTATTAATTGCTGGCATTTAATACATCCTTCAGTGCAGGAACTTTCTCCCTGTGGCTGGCGATTCGTTTTTTTCCTCCAGGGCTGTGGAGTCCGTCGGTGCCCATTTTGGTGGAGTCGGAGTCGTTCTAAAATAGGCCAACTCCCCAAATATATAATACATTATACAGCTAGTTCAATGCAGTGCCAACAGCAAGAGAATTTGGGTCTTGTCAGAGCTACTGCTCCCAGATTTTCAGCCTCATCAGATGAGGAGTTGAATTTTGAAAAGTATTTGGATGACATGGAGCAGGCAAAGTGTTACCCGAGGAGAAAAGATTCCGCTCTCATAGCAAACAGATTGAAAGCAAGTGAAAAGTTTTGCTGAAATCTGGTCAAAGAAGAAGAGTTCAACCATTCATCAGAACTGACTGTGCATGAGGCAATTCCTTTATACCCTGACATTGTTAGTGCTGTTACCCATGTGGTCACTGCTGTGTCCCTAACCCAAGTTAGTGTAGAGAGGCTGTTCTCTAGCCTGGAAATAATGAGATCAGATTTGAGGTAATCTATGAAGGATCTGATGGAAGCGATACTATTTTTCATATTGAATAGACTCCACAAATGTTTTGTACGTTTTTTGTTGAAAACTAGTTGTTGTTTTTTTCTCCCACTTACGGCAGCGTTTTGCGTATTTTAAAATTTTTTTAAAAACTTTTTTTGTGTTCTAAAGTGATATCTAATAATATATTTTACACTGACAAGCAAAAGGGTAACAAGGTTTGGAACTTGTGACTTTCAGGCTGCATATCTCACCATCCACTACAGCTTTAAATGTGAGACTCCCATCATTTTATAGACAATCATCCTGGCTGTCTTATACATAACTTTGACTTGCAGCTATTTAGCGTATGCTTAGTTATGCAAATTCTTGCCATGTAACTGCATTGTTACGGTTTTGCTCCTGGTGGTGGGACAATTTTTTTCTTTTTATATACTACAAATTACAACCTGTTCTCCCATTCCCTAATAGCTCAGTGTGTTATTAGGCTGATTTTCAAGAAAAGAAACTGCATCACCCAGCTCATCGATGGCGTCTCTCGGCCAAAAAACTTGCCAAACTGCATCATGTGAGGCCATGACAGCTGGAAGAATATAAAATGAAGTCCATCCATTCATTCAAAAGCCAAGAGGTGGAGGTCCAGGCAAACTATTAACAAGTCGGGTCATCACAAGGTCTATTCGTTCTAACGGGACGGACGAAAAATGGAAGATTGGAAACGGGTGATTTGGAGCGATGAGGTGAAAGTCAATAGACCGGGCTCTGATGAGTGCAAATGGGTTTGGAATTAAGGGAAAAGTAGACTAATGATTCGAGAAATTGAAGAACTTGTCAAGTTCGGGCCAGGAAGCCTGATGAAAGCAAAAGGTGGGTTTACCAAATACTAACGAAATAATAAAAATTAACATTTTGATTTTAGGAGCAAAACGGTAACAATGCAGTTACATGACAAGAATCTGCAGAACTGAGCAGATGCTAAATACTTGCAAGTCAAATGTATGTATAACCTAGGTAAGACGATGGTCTATAAGATGATGGTAGCCTTATGTACAAAGCTGTAGTGGATGGTAGGATATGGAGCCTGAAAGTCAAAATATCAAAACATTGTTACCATTTTGCTTGTCCGTGTATGTTTTACCTAAAAAGATTGATTATTGTATCATAAGGTGATATAAAGCCTGATGTTACTGGTTTACTACAGTAAAGTTATCATGTAAACATGCGCCATGTATGAGGTAGTTAGGAGTTGGGAAATTGAGGAGTCTTCGTTGGAGCTTTGGCTTGCTGACTCCACAGCCATGGTTTTCTCTAACCCCATTTGTTACAAGACTGTATGGCTAAGATAATACCAATATGTTTGTATTGTATTTTATATACCTAAGGCAATTTATTATTATAATTATATTTTAATGAATTTTAAAAGTTGTCTTATCTGCTCTTTGTATTACTGTGATTTCAGTGTCAAAAGTAGGAAGTGGCCATACTAATGTGACTTAACTGTATATTTTACAAGTAGACTGTAATAGTCTACTGTAGTAGTACATGGTCTCCACCTACTAGAGACAGACAGTTGTTTTTTTATTTTTATTTATTACTGCTCTGCATGTTTTCACCTTCAAGCTGAATGATTTCTTTCACAATCTCTAAATATTTAAATGAGATCTAGGAAAAAGAGCGTGGAACTCTCTTGCCACTTATGGGGAGTGATGTGTCTTACAGTCACATTCAAGCGTCACAAAGAGCCTTGGCCCTCATGACTGGGAATTTTAGGCCAAGCCAGCAGATGCTACATAAAAGCCTCCCATCTGCAGACAACTGTTTCCAATAGGTGGCGCCAGAGATCCTAGCTCTTACTCTACAGTTTATTTGAATGTTGTCATTTTTGATGGAGCAATACATGGCCTGTAAGTCTCAGTAACCATCAAGGTGCTTTCCTCAAGGAGAAACTTTACCCCTCTCTAGAACAAAATGAAAGGTCTCTCACCCATCCAGTGAGAACCCTGCTTTACACTAAGGGGCCGTTTACACGGCAGTGGACAAATACCGGCCGGCAAACCGGCCGGTATTTGTTTGGTTTTGCGGCCGTCCCCACGGCTGCGGGGGGGCACGGCTTTTCTCCGCGATGAGCGGAGAACAGCCCTCCCATTGAGATGCACATGTTCCAAAGAGTGTGCATGTTCAATGTTTTGTTGCCGGTCCGCCGGCGACAAAACCGCCGGGCGGAAAACCTGTGCAGTGGGGACTGCTGCACGGGTTTTTCATAGAGCACAATTGTGCTCATTTTCGGCCGGTTTTTCAGGCGTTCTGAAAAACTGCAAACCGGCTGAAAAACCGGCCGAAAACCCGTGCAGTGGGGACATGGCCTAACTAAGGGTAAACACCTCAAAACAGCTGTCTCCAGGTAGGACATTTTTCCTTATGGAGAAGCTACAGGTTTGGCTTAAAATCCCCAGCCACATATGAAGGCTTTTTAATAAGTCGGATTTTACTTTAAGGGACATAATTTCTAATAGGTAGTGGTGGAGATATTAGCTTTATTTCCTAAAGCTTATTTGAATATTATAATATCCCATGCAGCATTTAAAGGGGTTGTCTCACCATGCTGTTTCACAGAGCTATACCCAGCTTCAGACTCACACTTCCTGGTTAGGATGTGCTTGGTTCTACAGCAGTGATGTATCACTACTCACGTCCTAAACAAGAAGTGGGAGTATATTTCTAATAGCAGAACTGGTATGCCAATCTATTCCTGTTACAGGGACATGACTGCTGGAGGTTTATAATCTGTAGTGCACAAGGCTACAGAACTCTAAGGCAACCACGCTAACGCCAAGGTCTACACTGCATTGGACAAAAAATTCCCAAAATCGACCCTTTTTTATCCGATGTGTGACCACGATTTTTGTCACGTTTTGCGCAAAAACCATTGTCTGTTCACTTTTTTTTAATGCCATCCATATAACTGAATTGTATGGGAAGACGCCAAAAAAACGAAAAGCACCGGCATATTATACAAGATATAGGTATAATGCGCTGAAACACGATCGGAGAAAAAATGACCTGTGGAATCGGCTCATTTTTTCTATTGTAGTCTAGGGGGCTCCTGTGCTAGAGCTAAAACTCAGCAGGGGGTGACTCACCATGGTTGGACAGCACCTTGGAGCAATGAGAGCAGAGAGAAGTGGTCAGCAACGAAGAGAAACTTGTGTACACTAGCAGTAGATTAAATATTTTATCTCCTAAATCAAAACAGCAGTGTATTTGCTAATTGTCTTCACTTAGCTTTTCCTACGTGTTAAAAGCTAATCATTGTGGTGAGAAAACCCTTTTAAGTCTCCATTCACCTTTATGGTTTTCTCCTCAAGAAGAAACTTTATCCCTCCAAGGCTACTTCCTGAATTAAATATATAAGTACGACCCTGTTTTGACCTGGTTTCGACTGATGGACCTATGTGAACTTGAACCACTAAACTTTAGGAAATGTTTGAGTAGGATGGATTTACAACAAGCCTGTGTATCAGACGTATTGAATATCGTACAACAGAGAAACTTCCTGTGAGTAAGTATGTGTAGCAGCCTGCACTTAAATAGCTAGAACCCAAACAGGAACTTAAATACCGTAGTTGCTAGGTAACCTGACTTCTGAAGTCTATAGGAGTCTGCAAAAAGGGGTGAATTGTGAAAACTGTCATGAAAAGACAGTACTTATTGCCTGTAGCAAGCAATGGCGTTTTGAATACGTTTTTTGGATCACAAAAAACTTAATAAAAAATGCTGCGTAAAACGTACCCAATTCGCACCCAAAGTGTGCTATATGTTTGGATGCGTTTTTAATGCAGCAGAAACGCACCCTATAGTTTTAAATAGGATGTCTGCTGTGTCAAATGGATCAAGAAAAAGAAAAAAATAAATACATTTTATTTATGTCATTGTGAAGGCAACCCTTTTTGCATTTTTTTAAAAAAATTTAAAAACTTTTTAAAAAAACCCCTTTGCCAGGCTTTTTTTTTTTTCTCTACTGCCCGGGTCCCAAATTTTTTCTTTTTCCTCATTGCCCCAGGGTTTTAGTGGTGCCAGCGACCCAGGGGGCCCTATCCAACAGGAAATATAAAATAGCCCCCCCAAAAACCTTTTTTTTCCCTCTAAAAATGGAATCAAGACCCCCGTTTTTTCCCCAAATCGACTCCATTTTGAATCCGGCATTGACCTTTTCCAAGTTTGCACTGAAAGTTGGTGTAATTTAAAAAAGTTTGGAAACGTAAACAGAAAAAACTTTTCATTTTGGGAACATTTAAAAGACATATGGCGTCACTTTTGAATTTTGCTGTAATATTTTTCATTTTGCATTTAATTTAATAAAAATTAAGCCGAAAAGGAACAAAAATAAACATTCAAAAATTAAAACTGCAAAAAAATGGGGGGGAAAAATTGGTAGACTCTCCCCTTTTTATAAAATTAAATTTGGGGGGTCCCACCCTTTTCAAAGGGCAAACCCCAAAAAAAAAAACCCCAGGTCCTTTTGGGACAGTATTTTTAGATTAGAGATCCATGGTATGGTTTAGGTATTTTGGGAATGCAGAATGTTTTTTTTTTTTTTTTAATTTTAAAAAAAAATGGTATTCTGTAAAATGTGTTGTTTTTCTGGACGGGCATTTCAAGAAAGGAACGTGACCACTGCAGTGAACGGTGATTTTAAAGAGTGGCACGTTTAATTTAAAAAAAATTTAAAAAAAAATGTTCTTTTGCACCTGTATTTTTTTTTTTTTTTTTTTTTTTTTTATTTAAATTTTTTTTGTATTTGAGGTAAATCTGTAAGTGTTTTTGTTACCCCTTAAGCCCCACGCCGAAATGTAGAAATGACCAGAACATTTTTTTTTTGTTTTCCCTCCCGCATTTCACTTTGAAAATTTTTTTTTTTTTCAAAAAATGCAGTTGTATGAGGCCTTGTTTTATTCAAGAAAATTTTCTTTATAGGGGGTAGTTTAATTCCCTTTTTATAATTGCAGATTTTTTTTTTTTTTTTTTTTTTTTTTTTTTTTTTTTTTTTACATTTCACACTTTAAATTTTGATTTAAATTTTACAGGGTTTTACAGCGTGGGGATCCGAATATGTGTAGGATTTTTTTTTGTTTAATATATAATTTTTTATTAAAAATTTTTTGTTTATTTTTTTTATTTTATTTATTTTTTTAAAAAAATTTTTTTTTTAACCCCGAAGGGTAAAAAGCTTCCATTTATTTTTTTTTTTTTTTTTTTCACTTATAATGTATTAGCATATTCTATTGCAATACATTATAATCTGTGTCAGTCTGACACAGGCATGATCAGGCAGGCACACGTCCTGGTCCTGGCTATTTCACAGAACCCTGGGGCTACTCTAGGTCCCCACAATCACCCGACAAAGTAGGGAAACCCTTTGATTGCGCTGCAGTAACGAACCCCGCAATCAAAGAGTTAAAGCACCGGGGCGGAAGTTTCCCCCCCCTGCTTTAGGAATGCTCGGGGGTAGGGGGTGTTAGTACACCCTGACTGGTGCGCTGCGGGCCGGAGCCCCCAAACTCCGATTTGCTGACGCCAAAAACTTTTGTAACGAACGACCCGCACCAGCCGCGTCCCAAAAAAATTTTCGGACGGTCTTAAGGTTAAAACCTTTTTCTGAGTATAGTATGCTATTTCATAATCCATGCTTCACAGATCCCCCAGCAAAGGGTGCTACGGGTGTCAGGATTTAAGGGAAAACAGCAAAGCTTTTTTCTAAAGTATGTCCTCTGTGATAGGAAGGTGGTGTATCTCTAAGTATCAGTATCTTGTCTAAACTTATTAAATGTGCTTAGAGTAATACCCACCAGCATGAAATAAACCTAAAAGAAGGTGTATATTACTGCAAGTGTGTGTGTACAATCGTAATCTTTTCAGTTCTGACTTGGTTGACAATTCAAAGGATTTCTTTGCATATGAATATCAACTGATGCCTATGTACAGAAATATAGTCATGTGCCATAACCGAAGACCTCTATTCCAGAAGGCACCTTGAGCAGTTGAATATTTATATATGCAGATGACGAGATTGTGTTCTATGGCTCATTTCTTCAGGTTGTATGAAGGTGAATTAGTTTGAAGTTTAGAAAATTAACCGTTTAGCTGCAAATAAAATGAAATACTGTGAAAACTGCAGTGACAAAAAGGAATTTTGCAAATATTACAGTTGTATAAACAGATTCATTGGATACAGCTAAGGTTACAACATAGCTACAAAGAAACTAATACTATAGGAAGGTAGTTATGGCTGGAAAACAGAGTTTACTTCAGTTCAAGAAAATCGAGGGAGGAAAATGCACCTATATACTGGGGCGTAACTGGAATTCATGAGGCCACATAGCCTAATGAGATGGGGCTCCACCACCTAATGACATTAACAAGCAGGTAGTAATTATTTTAAGGTATAAATAATATCGCTAACCCACATAGTAGTGCTGCAGAACGGAAAGCCACTAGCTACTTATTTCCTACACAAAGGAACAATGTTTTTGTTCCTGAGTAGGGCCTGCTCAACCTCTGGGCGCCATAGCAGTCACTCTCACTATAGTAAAACCCAAGACTGTATAAGAAGTTAAAGGGGTTGTCTCACTACAAGGATTGCTTTTTATGTTAAAGATCTTGCAAAAACAAGTTACTTTGCAATATATGTCCATTAACATTATCCTACCTATTCTGAGATATCCCCTCTTGTATGGTCTCCATCAGCTCCTCAAGTCACTATAGCTACAGACCTGTTTGATCTCTCCTGATAGGCTGCCAGCACTGGTTGCTATAGCTACAGACCTGGCTTCTACTGCAGCCTAGTGGAAGCCAGTAAACACGCCCCTGAATTCGAAGTGAAACCAAGAAAGCAGGACTGAGGTAAGATGAATCAAATGTAGTGAGACAGCCCCTTTAAGTGCCCTAGTGCAGGGTAATTGGGTACCTGTAATATACAGAAGAGACAGGGAATACTCTCTGCATAAAGGTAAATGGGATGCAATTTCAGTGTCAGTAGAAGGGCCTAGGGAACAGGACTGCAAATTGCACAATTAATGAGGGAGAGGGAGACTGGACCATTATGGGCCGTTCACACGGCTTATTGCAGGGATGGATTGCAGCCGTATTGCGCGCCGTACTGCGCTGCAATACGGCTGGAATCCGTCCCAGCCATTACGGTAATCCACAGTTCTCATAGAGTACTATGGATTCCGTCTCTGCTAACAGTTTGGCGAATCCGCCGGGCGGGGAGAAAGGGACATGTCAATTATTTACGGCGTGTACGCGCCGTGAACAATGAGTGTCTATGCAGCCGACGTAATTGCGGGACGGATTTCGCCCCGCAATTACGCCGGCAATAAGTCGTTTGAACCGGGCCTTAAACATGTCCAAAAAGTCTTGTTTCCTGTTTTTTTTTTTATAGGTGTAGCCCATTCATGTGCCTCGCCATAATAAGTTGTTTAACAGTAATGTAATTTGTTACTATAATATCATAAAAATATGTAAACAGTTGAACAAACGAGGTACAAGGACTTCTACGTAAATGGCTTGTGTCCTTTTAAAGGAGGATTCCCCTATGGAAACAGCTATTGTGAATTATATGACATATTTACTGGGGATTTAGGTGTAAATTTTCACAACGTAATATGCTTGCAATTTGCACGGATTTACCTTCGGGTTGGGTGTATTAGGGACCTTTGGAATCACTGTTTTATATCAGTGATCCTGTATCCTCCCCTTGATATGCGTTACAAGTCCCTCTATTTCTATGCCATCACCGCATCACTCAAAAAAGCAACAAAATCTGATGTATGTACTTTTATAATAGGTTAAATACACACAGAAATATGTTTGGAAACCCTAAGGGCGCGTCCCCATGGCAAGGACAATACCCCCCGTTTTCGGTTTTATCCGACCGGGGGAATTTTCCGGCTTTTGTGTGGGGGATTGTGAACCGGCCGGGGAAAAGGGGAACGGCTTTTTTTCCCAAGAGGGGGGAAAAGCCCTCTTTTCCCCCTCTAACCAAACAATTTTTTTTCTTTCACAGGATGTTGGGGGCCTTTGGGGAAAAACCGGACGGGTAAGAAGGGGGAGGTTTGTGGGGAATGTTTTGTGGCGGGCGAAAAAAAACGGGCCGGGGGAAAACCCGTGAAGTGAGGAAAAATGCTTCACTTTGGTTTTTTCCCCAAAAAGCCCGTTCTGCTAATTTTCGGCCGGTTTTTCAGACGGTATGAAAAACCACAAACCGTCTGAAAAAAACGGCCGAAAACCCGTGCAATGGGGACATGCCCTAATTAACTGCTCGCTTGGTAAATACTAGGTAAAATAAATAAATAATGGATATTTGTTGCAGTGGGATAATTGTGTTGATATCTGCTACCCAATTCTGCCATGAGATATTGCACCTTTTACATAAGAAGCCTTACAAAGCCTCATTGCAGGTGCAGTATCACATGTTTTTTCAGTCAAAATTGATTGCTCTACTGGCTTCATGGGTATAAATAAAGCTACATGTAAAAACAGCTGTAGCAAACTGCATGCTGTACCCCGCAACCATTCTTGCTGGAATTGTATGCCTTTTGTTAATGCTTTGTTAAAAAAAAAAAAAATGGTGGTTTATTTATTTATTTTTTTGAACAGTAAAACACATCTATTGTTATAAAAATGGTCTTTGTCTATATATCCTGAAGATTTTTGTATAGTTTTGCACATTTTCGTATTGTAACATCGGTGAAAAGAAAATCTGTTTGTGGCCTAGAATAGAAAATGGCGCAGCCAGTGAGATGAAAACTTGTGCCAGGGATACAACTCAGGGATTCACTTGGCCCAATCTGCCCTCGGTGGACCCTCTGAAGTGGCATAGTGGCCTGGGTCCTAGAGGCCTACTGAGAATCCTTTAGAGGAAACCCCCCTCTTATCTCAGTATTTCCTAAGGTTTTTGAAAATGAGCTATAGATTGACCATCGCCTATAGGGAGAGAAGGGGTATGTCATAATAGTTTGTTGGAATGCCACTTTAACCTCCCACCCCTCCTCAATCAATCTGAGCTGTACTCGTTCAACAGAAAAACTGCAATACATTTTTGAACAAACACAGCTTGTACTGCAGTATGACTGCAGAGAGATCTGCTACTGAAGGTTCTAGTGCTACCTGCAATCTACCGTGGAAGCTGCATATAAACAGCAGCTCTCACTTCAGTCTGTGTGAAAAGCATGGCATGTTCTATCATCATATTGAATATGGCAGATGTCCATCAAGTTTAACCAAGGGTGGGGAAGATGTGGATGAAGGGAGGGGTTGAGGGAATATTCCTAAGGGAATATTTTATATCTGATCCCAACGTTGCCATCAGACTGGATCTAGAAGTTTTTATACAGCTACATAAGTATTACATAAATATTATTTAGTAGTAAACAATTATCTAAGCCCTTTTTAAAACCCACAACTGTTCTCGCTGTGACCAGCTCCTTGGGCAGACTGTCCCACAGATTCACGGTTCTCATGGTAAAAAAGGCTTTTCTCCTCTGGCAACATGCTGGGAGAAAATGAGGAACTGTGATGTTCCTTCTAGCCCTGCATGGCTTCAAATGGCGCCACATGAATAGGCAACATAGTTATCTGTTTATCTTTACACCTCCACATCCTCTATCAATCTGAAGCAGTCCTGCTCTCTTACAAAATATATGCCCTTTTGGAATGCTGGATGTAATGCAAATAATAAATAATATATATTAATATATTTTATATATATAATATATATATTTTATTTTTATATATATATATATATATATATATATATATATATTCAAAAATTTAGTTTTTCTTGTGGAAAGGTACTACAGAACACCATACTATATAAATTCTGCATCATCCTAATTGTAACAACACGTGGAATAAGCATAATATTTCACCTTATTCAATGTAAGATTAAAGAAGCATTTTCTATATGCACTGTCTATAAAGAAATATTAGTAACAACTAGTATTGGTTTTCTTTTTATCATTTCTGAACTGTAGAAGGGGGAATATCTCTTCTTGGGGAGAGCCATCAATAAATTGTTTTGCATAAAGCAAAGGCTTCTGGGAAAAGAGCTGAGGAGCTCCACAGTGCACTCTATTGGATGTCGTTATCCTCAATTCACATATAGCTCGCAGGAGCCTTGCAGTGTGAATAAATCAAATAAAAAGATTTTAAAAATGCCCCAAAAAAATAGTGAATTTGCTTAACAAAAAAAAAATGTATAAAAGTTATTCAACACATTGTATGTACTCCAAAATGGTTCATATGAAAGCTACATCCCATCTCACAATGTACACGGTCTCATCTAGCTACAACTTAAAATAAAATAAAAAAGTTGTGACTACTGGAACACAAAGGGGAAAAAAATGGAAGTGGTCCTGAAAGATCCAGTTAGTGACATGACTAAGGAGTTAATAGGCTCTTAAGGCACCCAAATTATACACCAACTATATTTGAGACAAATTCAATATTTACAATACAAAAATAACAATGTGGCTGTTAGGGCATGTTCACACGCCGTTTTTGGACGAGGTTTTGGACAAGGTTTTCAGAGCGTGTCCTCGCCCCCAAAACCCGCCCAAAAACCACTCAAAACCTTGCCTGAAACACGCTTCTTCAGACAAGGTTTCGACGAGGTTTTCACCTATACAAATAAATAGCCAGGACAAAAACCGTGCTGAAAATGCGCAAAAACCACGCCTAAACCGCGCCTACAACACGCTTCAAGAATTGACATGACACTTCTTTTTCATTGCTTCCAAAGAAGTGTTTAAAAACCTCTTCATGTGTGAACTACAACAAGGTTTTACATAGGAATCAATTAAATGAACTGGGGGCGTTTTGGAAGCATTTTGGGCGAGGAAACTATCTGAAAACCTCGTCCAAAAACACCGTGTGAACATGCCCTTAATGTTAGTTGGTGGTAAGTGTAAAGCATTTTCCAAAAAAGATATGACTAAAACATAATTCATTCTAAACATACGCCACTAAAGATCTACAAATCAATAAATACTCAATGGTTAGATCAAACAAAAGTGGATGTACAGTATTTACTCACGTATTCCAGGCATCTATCAATTGTTGGCCACCGCTGTAAGTTGGGGAATGCAGGATTGCATCCCCATACCATCTTAGGAAGTGTATCCATTTACTTTTCAACTGCCTTCCTTTAGGCATCTCTTCATAGCTCCCGTACGCTACGGTAGTGTGGGGAAACGGGTCGGGTTAGCCACCTTTACTCTACCTTTACGGTAACTATGTATTAGAGTGGCATTTTTTAGCTATGTATTAGAAATACATAAGGCAGCTTGTATATTTTTGTTATAATGGATTGTTTCCATTTCTTTTTTGGTCATTAACTGGGAGACACGTTTGTTACTATCTTTTGCAAACTGGGTATAATAGGGACAGCCAACTAGGGTGGGGCCGCTCTTTTTAGGGCGATTACCCCACCATTACAGGTAGATCAATATAGGGCTATCATTCGTGCCTTCTTTTGTTCCCCAGTTTATGTATATATTTTTTTTTCCTGTGGACCTTTTTGGATTCCTGTAAAGGAATGGGATTTCTCCGGGATATAAAGTCATCGTACATTGCGAAAAAACCAAACCTGGGATATGTGAGTAAATACATCCACTCTTGTTTGTTCTAACCATTGAGTATTTATTGATTTGTAGATCTTTAGTGGCGTATGTTTAGAATGAATTACTTATTGAACATTATTTTATGTTATGTTTTAGTCATATATTTTTTGGGAAATTGCTGAGTACTATGACTAGGAAGTATCTTGTGAATAACTTTTAGTTTTGAGAAGTGTAAAGCGTACAGAAGTAAACAAAGCCTACAAAACTATGCACAAACATACTGTATTTTCTTACTGGTAGAACGTAATTGTAAAGGCCCATTAGATCAGGGCTGAACTAAATCTTCAATGTCAATAGGTGGTAGGTTGTTATATGATGCCACTGTTACGCTCATGTTTTGTCAATGGAAACTCCCATCTGTAAATAGGAACTTGTCAAGACACCAGAGGCGACATGTTTTAAGAGACGCCTCCACGGCAGTTTTAAAGCGCATTAAATGAGTGTATAGTGCGTCCCAATGTATGAACATGTCATATGTGGGTTTATAGATCTGGCGTGTGGTATGTCTTGCATAGCAGGTCTTGGACACATTCAATTGTGTTGTGCCTGGCGCAAAATGCACCAAGTTTTGGTGTAGACGAAACTGGGGTTCATTCAGTACAAAAAAAAAATGCTTAGCCCCAGGTGCTTTGGAAGAAGGTACTGAAAAGTCGTTTGATCACAATCATGTATTTCTTGTTCAAAATACTGACCACTAGTCAGTTTTTCTGTGTGTTTTAGGCCATGTCCCCACAGCAAGGGTTTCCGGCCGGTTTTTCAGCCGGTTTGCGGTTTTTCAGACCGCCTGAAAAACCGGAAATGAGCACAATTGTGCTCTATGGAAAACCTGTGCAGCAGTCCCCACTGCACGGGTCTTCCGCCCGACGGTTTTGCCGCCGGCGGTCCGGCGGCCAAACATTGAACATGGTCATTCTTCCGTCTGGTTTCCGGACGGAATATGAACAATTGAATGGGAGGGCTGTTCTCCGCTCATCGCGTAGAAAAGCCGTCCCCCCCCCCCCGCGGCCGTGGGGACGGCCGCAAAGCCGTGGGGATGCGCCCTTAGGCTATGTTCACACGGTGTAATTGCGCCGCAATTACGCCGTGTGTACGGGGGCGGGGCAGGCAGCCCGTCGGCCCCATAGACATTCATTATTCTTGCCGCGTATACGCCGTGAATAATTGACATGTCACTTCTCTCCCCGCTCACACAATACAGCGAGAGGAGACGTAATCCATAGTTTTCTATGAGAACTGTGGATTACCGTAATGACTAGGACGTATTTCCCGCAGTACGGCGCAAAATACGGGGTGAAATACGTTCTATTTTAAGCAGTGTGAACATGGCCTTAGCAGAATGATCCTAGTCTAAACCTTTTTCAGCACTGGCTTCTTGGTGGTTTTGGCTCATAGCTTTTTAATGCCTTCATCTCAGATGTTCGTTAAGAGATTTGGCAATTTCACAACTTTACAGTTTGTCAGAAAAAAATATTGCGCAATAGAGCTAAGGTTGAAATACTTTAGTTCCTTAGTATAGAGGCCTGTAATATTTTAAGTTATTGGCATGAAAGTAATTCTTGCAAAACAGATCTACAGGAAGAGACGCGCTCCCAGCATTTGTGTCACACAGAAAAGAATGGAAAACTTGTACTGATTTACGGCAAAATCACTTCACTGGGAAACATTCAGAGCAATCGCATGTACTGTATTTAAAACAGTGTTTTACTGTGTATGCCGAGGATGAACATCCCGCAAATGCAGAATACAGATGGGAAAATGCTGGACGTTGGGAAGCCACCTGAGATTTAGCTATGTCTCTACAGCATAGATTCTAAAACCGCTGAAAATACGATTGTTCAGCCAGCCCATAGACTTTAATAGAAAAAACGACCTGTAGGCTACACAGGTCGTTTTTTAACTAGTATATGCTGAAAGCCGTACGGCAAAAATAAGCAGTAGCTCACCGAAAGTAGTTTGTAGAAACCTTCATTGGACCAGGTGTGTAGCATACTTCATCCTCGCACGGTGTCCTGGCCTTCAGTTCAGAAGCTGCGATGCAGACGAATGTAAAATAAACGTTGATGGACCCAGCGCTGGGTCCATCAACGTTTATTTTACATTCGTTTTTTAACTACTTGTCTTCTGGCACCGGTGTAAAAATACAACATGAGCTTTGTCGTCTGTTTCCCATATAATCGATTGTATGGGCCAGCGGCAAAAAAAAAATTGAGAACCGACCGCATCTTTTCCGCAAAAATGCAGTCGTTCATTGGAATAAAAACGGTTGACTTTCGGATGTTTTTTGTCCAATGCCGTGTAGACTTAGCCCTATTATGCTTGTAAAGGTTGCGATTACATTATGTTTTGTTAGGTTCTGCTTATGGCTATGTTTTTAGCTACACTTAATCCCTATTTACTTCAGGTTTGGATAACATGGGTTACTTGATATTATCGTTTTCCTTTATACGTGTTTGTTGCCAAACTAATAATCTGCAAGTCCACTGTCCAACGTCACTTTGCAGCAATCAATTTTACATTAGGCTTACAGCCTGGGAAAGCATAAGCTGTTAGGAATCATAGACTGGTTATAGTTCATGTAACAATGCAGTTTAGTAATCGCATATACACAACATAGCTATATGACCTATCTTTGCTATATTGGTTGATCAGAAGAACATCTAGAGCATAGGTTCTCAAACTTATTTGGTCTACCACTCCATTTTTAGACTACAAATGACTCCGTGTCCCCTTGTAAATCTACCTTTTTCCATACAGGAGCCACAATTTACTTTGCTATATACACCGCAACATTCCGTTTTTGCAGGGTTGTGTCTGGCTCCCATAGTAGGAGATTCACATACCTCCTAAACAGTGTGCGTGCCCAACAGCTAATTAGCTGTTCAGAAAGCAGTCACATCAAGTGCTATAGGATCTGCCCACCTACTTCCTCTTAGGCCGTGTTCACACGGCTTATTCAAGACGGAATTGCGAGCCGGATTGCGCTCGCAAATCCGTCTTGAATAAGGGTCGGGGGCGCGGCCCGCCGGCCCCATAGACTTCCATTATCCACGGCGCGTATTGCGCCTGGATAAGGTGCAGGTCACTTTCTCCCCGCCTGGCGGATTCGCCGAGCGGTGAGGAGCGACGGAATCCACTGTTCTCTATGAGAACGGTGGATTACCGTAATTACGGTAATAAGGGGCGGGAGCGGGGGAGTGAGCGGGGGGCCGGCACTTCGCCAGCCCATAGACAATCACTGCTAGCGGCGCGTATACGCCGCTAGAAAGTGACATGTCAATTATCTCCCCGCCCGCCGGCTTCGCCGGGCGGGGAGAGGAGACATAATCCATAGTTCTCTATGAGAACTGTGAATTACCGTAATGAATGGGCCGTTTTCGTAATCGGCGCACTCCGGCGCGTAATTACGGACCGAAATACGGCCCATTTTAAGCCGTGTGAACATAGCCTTATAGAGCAGGATGGAATGACCCCAATTGAATGTAATTGCTTCCTGCTTGGTAAACATTATTGAGAAGGAGGCTTAATTTTAATAACAGTAATTTTAATAAACACTTGAACCGACTAATATACCGAATGCACTGAAAATTAAATGAGTTGGACAAGCCCTTTAAAACCTGTCCAAAAGGTGCTGGTTTTTTTTTTGTTGTTTTTTTATATACTTCACTTCTACTATTTTTATTCAACACCCCCGGTTGCACCCAAGACTACTACCACATCTCTGGATCATTGCAGCAGTTTCCTGGGGGTGGTATCAAAAACTTTCAGAAGCACTGATCTAGAGCCTACGTAGGTTATAGCTTAGTAGTGGCTGTACCTAGGGGGACTCAAAGAAAAAAAGGAAAAAAAAAAAAGAAAAATTAAAAGTTCAAACCCCCTCCCCTTTTGCCATTTTACAAATAAAAAAAAAGTTACATATATTTGGTATTGCCATGTCCAAAAAAGTCTAATATATTAAAATATAACATAATTTATATACACTGAACACTGTAGAAGAATTTATCCCATACACTGAACACCGTAGAAGAAAAAATATTCCAAAGTCCAAAATTTGCGGGGTTTTTTGGGTCGTTTCACACCCTCCAAGAATTGGAATAAAATTGATCAAAAAAGTTGCATGTATTCCAAACTTGTACCAATAAAAAGTACACTTCAGTCTGCAAAAACTGCCCCCTCACTCAAGTCCATGGTTGTTAGTAAAAAAAGTGATTGGTCGCAGAAAATAGTACCGCGCACATTTCAAAAATTGAAAATTATTTTTTACAATACCAAAACTTACCGAAAACCATACATGTTTGATGTTGCCAGAATCGTATAAACCTGCAGAATACAGAGAACGGATCATTTATACCGGAGAGTGATAGTGCTTTTAAAAAAAAAAAAAAAAAAACCCTGCAAAAATGGCGCAAGTACGTGTTTTTTTTTTTTTTTTTCACATTTTTTCCCACTTGAAAATTTTGGGCGGTTTCCCAGTATATTCTATAGTACGGTGAATACCACCATTAGAAAGTACATCTTGTCCCGCAAAGCAAAAGCTCTCATATGTCGGTAAGTGGGAAAAATAAAAAAGTTATGGCTCTTGGAGGGCGAGGAGGAAAAAAATCAAACATGTCAACCAAAAAAAACCACAAGGTCCTTAAGGGTCATTGTGCCTCTTTGTGAAAAACACTGGGCTAATTTTATCTTTATGGACAACAATTCTCCGGCTCTTCAAGGTCGCATCATTACGAAACGGTTGTTGGGGCAGTAGTACCTCAAATGGAGTGGCCTGCACGTTCTCCAGGCCTGAACCCCCTAGAAAACTTGTGTGATCAGTTTTCCATAAATTTCACCTGACAGCCAAATATCCCTAACTTTTTGTGAGTAGTGTATTTAGCTTATAATGGAACCCAGGTTCAATGGGTGATGCTTAAAAATTAAAAGGGTTGGTTAAGATCAGAAAAAAAATAGTACCACTCTTCACCATGGGTGGTCTGGTATTGTGCCTCAGTAGGTACTGTTTCTGGGGGTGGGAGGGGAGTGAATAAATTTTTTTGCAGTTATGTTTAACCCCATTGATTGAAGTCATGGTCATCCTTGCATCTATAAAACACTTATATGAAAGAGTCTTATTTATTCACTTTTCATTTTATCCTCAGCATCAAGCTGGTGGCTGTTCAGGAGTTGACAGATAAAGATGCTCTGGAAAAGGTAACAGAATTTTATTTTCATTTGCAATTGTGGTAATTGTGCATGTCATAACTATGCTGCAAAGTCCAGGGAGTCCAGGAGTACATCCCATAAATTATAGCACTGTAATTGTCCTTCTCATATCTTCTCACTGTCATTAGGATCACAACTTGTTCTGAAAGCATGAAAATAGAAAGTTTAACAAGCAGTGACAAACATTGTGAAATGATACATATTGTGAAGTACAAATCACTTTTTACTTTGAACTATCTGTTAGGATGTCTAGAAAAAATGTAGAAATGGAACCCCAGTTCCAGACTGATGGGGACCGGCTGTGAAGCTCCTGTGAGCACCGGGTGCTCATCATTGTTTACCAAAGAGCTTAGACCTATTCTAGTGAATTAGCTGCTGTACTTGGCATAGCTAATAAGCACAGTACATTGGGAAAAAATGATAGTGGACTCTGGACATTGAACATCATGGCTTCTTCAGTCAGGTGATCAGTCCTATTTCTTTCAGTCTAATACATTCTAGCGATAGTGCATCACAATTTTAGTCCTGGAAAACCTAATGTGTGGTGGAGAATTTTGTACATACACATATCCATATATGTGAGATTTACTTTCATGCTCTCGACCTCTTCACTTTTTCTTGGAGTCCTCACTCCTTGAGACATCTTGATTGTGCAGGACCCCTTAGGTAAAAGACCAAGTATATATACAGCTCTGGAAAAAATTGAGACCACCACACAGTTTTCTGAAAATCAGCATCTTTACATGTCTGACTTCCATTCCATTCCAGTGTCAGTTGAATTCCAACAAAGTCCACCTCATTCTACTTAATGTACTTCTGATTAGGTCAGGGGTGTCAAACTGCAGCCCTCCAGCTGTTGGGAAACTGCAACTCCCATCATGCCCACTGTTATAGGTTATACAAATGCATTGTGGGAGTTGTAGTTTCCCAGCAGCTGGAGGGCCGCAGTTTGACACCTGTGCATTAGGTGATCACCTGAACCAAATCTTATTTAATGAAGGAAAGTATAAAAAACACTGCTGTTGTCTTCACAATCCTCTTGCAATAGGACAAGCTGTATGGCAAAATAAGTGCTAGGAATAGGCCAAAAGGAGTGTGAATGAAAAAATCATGATTATTCCTCAAAATATTGATTTCTGAACTCTTCTTGACTCAAAACAGTCTTATTGTTTCTAAATAAATATGAACTTTTCTTTGCATTATTTGAGGTCTGACAGCACTGCTTCTTATTTATATATATATATATATTTATATATATATATATATATATATATATATATATTACACAGACAACATCCAACCACACACACACACACACCATAACCAACAAACACACACACCCCACACCTTCACTCACTCATATATAGTCTTATGGCTTGCTGCTATATATCTGTGTATGTAAACATTATACCTCACACTGTTTAGCTCAGAGTGTATTGCTTAGAGGAATATACTATAGCTAGCTAGTAGCTGTGAAAAGTGTAGACTCTGTACCGTTTTTCATCCTTTGGATATAATTTACAATTGTTTACTACACAGTTGAGTAACATTATTTTGACTACCAGTTTATATCCAGAGTAGCCTCTGTGTGCAGCATGGACATCGGCTAGACTGCCTGGGAGTGATTCAATAGGGTCCTGGTAGGTTGTCACAGGTATCTGGAGCCATAGGGCGCGTTCACACGGCACAGGACAAACCGGCCGGTATTTGTCCTGTCTGCGCCCGTCCCCACGGCCGCGGGGGGAGGGGGGGTTGGTTTTCTCCGCGATGAGCGGAGAAGAGCCTCCCTCCTCCCATTGAGAAGCACATATTCCGTCCGAAAACCGGACAGAAGATGGTGTCTCTCCAATGTTTTGCGGCCGGACCGCCGGCGGCAAAACCGCTGGGCGGAAAACCCGTGCAGTGGGGACTGCTGCACGGGTTTTAAATAGAGCACAATTGTGCTCATTTTCGGCCGGTTTTTCAGGCGGTCTGAAAAACCACAAACCGGCTGAAAAACCAGCCGAAAACCTGTGCCGCGGGGACATGCCCATACTGAAAGCAGTGCACCCCACAACTGCTGGAGGGCACATGGGGGAGAATCTATACAACGAACACGACAATTGAGGTTGTCCGACAGATTGAGTTGAATTGGGTTCCAGTCTGGGAATTTGGGGGCTAGGGTAGTACTTTGGTTGGAGGAGCATGAACAAGTCTTTAATGTCAGACATTTTTACCTTTGTGACATGTCTTGTTGGCATGTATGGGTGTGCGTGATCTGCAACGATGGGTTCATACCCAAATTAATTGATCGTTCCTTCTACATGGATAAGGGAGTCCAGAGAATGCCACAAAAACCTTCTCCAGACCATGATGCTGCCAATGCAACTTCTGTAGCAAAGGTGCAGTGAGCATCCGTTCAGAGTCACATACATACTATGGTTAAAGGGGTTGTCTCACTACAAGGATTGCTTTTTAGGTTAAAGATCATGCAAAAAAACCTCGCTTTGCAATATGTGTCCATTAACAGTGTCCTACCTATTCTTAGATATCCCCTCTTGTATGGTCTTCATCAGCTCCTCAGGTCGCTATAGCTACAGACCTGTTTGATCTCTCCTGATAGGCTGCCAGCACTGGTGGTTATATTTACAGACCTGGCTTCTAATGCAGCCTAGTGGAAGCCAGTAAACACACCCCTGAATTCAAAGTGAAACCAAGAAAACAGGACTGAGGTAAGATGAATCAATGTAGTGAGACGACCCCTTTAACTTTACTGTTGATTTGGTGGGCCCCAGCTTATTTTGGCAGTGAGCTGCTCCACTGTATCATGTCGTTCCGTGCTCACACACTTTCATAGTCAACATTGACATTTCTCATGAGTAGTACGTGATGGTTCACGGTTTCCATGCTGCTTATTTGCAGTGGTATCTTTTGTCCACTCACGTGAACAGTTCACAAGCTGTGCAGTTTGAGGAATACTGCCACCCTCGTCTTGAGAGCCAGCAGTAATGCCCTTCTGTAACTCTGATAAATCGCCTCTTTTACTCAAGTGAGCAACAAGAGATGTATGTACAGACAGCCTATCGTACAAGTTATTTACCAACCAAGCCAGCTCACAACACATGACTTTCTTCATGAGCTATGTGCTTCCCATGTCACAAGCAGGAAGTGGTCATGATAATGTGACTTAAAGGGGTTGTCTCACTACAAGGATTACTTTTTATGTTAAAGATCTTGCAAAAACAAGTCACTTGGCAATATATGTCCATTAACAGTGTCCTACCTATTCCTAGATATCCCCTCTTGTATGGGCAGCATCAGCTCCTCAGGTCACTATAGCTACAGACCTGTTCAATCTCTCCTGATAGGCTGCCAGCACTGGTTGCTACAGCTACAGACCTGGCTTCTACTGCAGCTTAGTGGAAGCCAGTAAACACACCCCTGAATTCAAAATGAAATCAAGAAAGCATGTGGGAAGCACTGAAAAAATTCTAGTAGAAAGTTGCAGACCCTTTATTATACTTAAAACTGAAAAGTCTGTTAGGGCACCCTAACTACCAAGCCAGTTAAGAAAATTTTAGCCACAATATATGTAGTCCAACCATGCTCCATATATATACCATTCTAATAGCTAAGTTAATTCGTTTAGGAGAAGTGGATGGGTTTTGACCAAGCATTAATGATTTTCAGAAATCTTTCAAAATGCTTCAAATTGCAAACAGCAATAAATGTTTCAAAATGGAATTTGCAACAGGAGCCAAACTGGAATGTTTCCTGCCAGGAAATATATCATCCAGCTGTAGTATAGACTAAAAAAGTGTATAAACATACTTTTACACACTACTCTGGAAACATTACACAGACATGTGATGTTTTTTAATTTCCATTTAACCGGGTTTACCCACTTTAAAATAAAATAGATGTGAAAGGCGATATAGATATATAGACTTGTGACTGTCAGGATGTATGGATAACAGGGAAGATACAAAAATACACCAAGTTTTTACATACACATACAATCAATAGTCTGTCAGCATGTTGTAGGGCTTATCCTTGTTATAATGTACTATAGACACAGTAGAGCTCCTATATAGTATTACACTGTTCTGGTCAGAGATCCTAATGCCAGTAAAAATCTGTGTACATATCCAGGCCTAAAATTATTGATTTAAAAAGGAACACCATTATTTTTTATTTTATTTTTTTTATAGAAAATAAAAATTGTAGTCTTTTGTGAGTACATTGTGACAGGACCAAACTATTAGTGAGGCAGTGAATATTATTGGAGGTAAAAGTAGTGGGGTTATTAACCAATTTGTGTTGCAGTCATTTTGTGCTGTGAGCCATTACTAGACCAACCTAATGGTGCCCATAGACACAAGTGCCAACTTAGCTGTTCACCATGCAGAATGAATGACCTAATACTTTAAAGGGGTTGTCTCACTACAAGGATTGCTTTTTATTTTAAAGATCTTGCAAAAACAAGTCACTTTGCAATATATGTCCTTTAACAGTGTTCTACCTATTCTGAGATATCCCCTCTTGTATGGGCTGCATCAGCTCCTCAGGTTGCTATAGCTACAGACCTGGCTTCTACTGCAGCCTAGTGGAAGCCAGTAAATACGCCCCTGAATTCAAAGTGAAACCAAGAAAACGGGACAAATCAATGTAGTAAGACAACCCCTTTAATCTTTTGGACTTTTAGGTACAGGGCAATGCCTATTAAGCTAGAGGACTTGACTGTACAATTGCTTGTAAAACATACTGCAATACTAATGTATTGCAGTGTTTTGTCATTTTACCACTCACCTGTTATACTTTTCTTCTGTCACATGTTGTTATAGAGTTTAATTTCTCAGTGTTGTCAATATCCCTGCCTGCTATTAGTAGATGAAAACCTTTATTATTTATATCCACAGTTGGGAACAATCTTATCCAACTTCACATCGTCTCAGGTATCGGTCACCTTGTAAAGGTAACTGACCTACACTGTGGCAGGGTCAGGATGTAGTAGGAAACTGCAAGGAAGTAGGGGACTCTTATGGACTACACTTGGTCTATTTTTCATTTGAGCATGCTTTATCTACCAGACACAATAGTGTGGTCTGCTACATTTTTATATCCGGCACATAAAGGGTATGCAAGCATGGAGTAAAGCAACTGGATTCCAAAAGAGATTGTTGGCCCTATGGTGTCTTATGGCCCAATGTGCTGTATGTCAGGAAACTAGTTATCTGCAATGGAGGCCCAAAACTTGACTTATTTGGAAGAGCAGGTTTAGGATATTTTCACATAGCGTGTGGGACCTGTTTTCAGATGTGTGTTCAGATTCGTGTTTCGAACCTTAAACGGACCCAAACACGCATCTAACAATGTGCAGTGTTATTTACATTGCTTTCAAGACGAGTGATCGCTGATGCATGTTTCAGATCCATTCAAAGAATTGACATTTCAATTCTTGGTCCGTTTGATGCAGCAGATGCCCTATTTAAAACTATAAGGTGCGTTCCTGCTGCAGCCAAACACGCACCTGCATGTTGAATGCCGTGTATGCAGTGCTTTTGGATGCATTTTTCTGATCCAACACTCCATGTGAACGTACCCATAGAATTTCACGAACATCTTAAAAATTGTGGAGATGAAACACGAAGGGCCAAATGTATGAAAACTGTCTTGGTCGAAGACTTTCTTTGTTGCCCATAGCAACCAACCATATCATCTACTGCTCTGAAAGAATTAAATGGGTGCTTTGGTTGTTATGGGCAACAAAAAGTCTTAGACCAAGACAGTTTTCATACATGTCCCCCAAAGTGTATTAGTAACTTTGTGTTACACAAGTAATAATCTTATTGACCTAAAGCTGGAAATCCTGTTTTAATACAGGCAGTCCCCGGGTTACAAATGGGATAGGGACTGTAGGTTTGTTCTTAAGTTGAAATTGTATGTAAGTCGGAACATGTATAGTTAATAAATGTAATTCCATCCAAAAAAATTTTTTTAGTTTTGGATAGTGCAGGGAACAGTTTTCACATTTGTTTTGCTGTCTGTGCCCTTTTTTAGAAGATTTCACTAACGTTCTGTATCTCATGTGTAGCTGTGGCATGCTGGCACTTGGTTATCATGGGGGCGAGACTCTATGTTGAATGTCAGCCATGCCCCATACGTCTCAGTTTGTACCGAGGGGACGTATGCAAGTCGGAATGATGTAAGTAGGGGACTGCCTGTATATGTTAATTTTGACAACCATTTTAACAATATGTACACTTTTTTTGTAAACTTTTTTTTCTTAATCTAATATAAAAAAGCTGCGCAAGTTGTTTTTCTTAAAAACTTTCCAACTGGTTTTGTATACAGCTCTGATAAACACACGTGTGTCCATTATCACAGATTACAAATCTGTGTGTAGCCTTAACCTGCAGTCCTGTGTTCATCTTCCTTTGATCTTCTTGCTAATCTTTATGCAGTAGAAGAGGAGGCTGGTGGAAATGATTAAAGGGGTGTTCCAAGACCTTTAAACACCTCCCTACCACCTCCCAGTGTGCTGAAACAGAAAATAAACCCATGCTCTAGTGTTCCCTCCCTTTCTCTCACTGATGATATCACGTTCATGGATCACATGATGCTGTAACCAATCCATGGCCTCTAAAAATCACATGCCTGCACGTACAGAGGTCAGTGATTGGCTGCAGCACATGTGATCCTTGACAGTTATGTCATTAGTAAAGGACCTGTGGGGAACACTGGAACAGTGGTGATGGCAAGTATGGGTTCATTTTCTATTGTAGCACAGTGGGAGTTGGTAGGGAAGTTTTTAAAGTCTTGAAATACCCCAATAACATATGGAAAGTAGATCACACTTAACACAAGGTTTATTTGCAGTTTGTAACCAGTCTGCATACAAGTTGTAGTCACAGAACAGTACTTTCTGATTCTTAAAAGATTGTATGTGAATCTGCTTTTAATTTCAATTCCACTGATGGGAGTAATAAAAAATGGTTGCAGGGTAGGTTCAAAAGGATTCAGTCGGGTCTACTGCAGGTTTTCTGCATCAGAGTTTTAGATTAAAATCTGCACTCTCTGTAGTAAAATCTGCAATGAAAAACCTTTTTTTTTTTTGCATGTGCATTTTATTGCGCGGGTCCTCTTGTGTGAGCATATTAACAAGGCTTAGAACTTGCATTCAGAGAAGGTTCAAGCCAAGCCATACTTACCATGTGAACACTGATGTGTTGTCACTTTGGAGACAGGGAACAGTTCTTAGGCTATGTTTCCACTGTACACGTTTTTGGTCATGTTTTCAAAAACCGCTGAAAAAACAACTGAAAACAGACCCCATAGACTTTAATAATAAAAAAAAAAAAAAAAAAGTTCTCCACAGAACTTTTTTTTTCTTCAGCTCATTTCTGCTCCCACTCCTTTTTTTTTGAAACCTGTTGCTAAAAAAACGCTGGAGCAGGGAGGAAAATTTACTATTGAAGTCTATGTAAACTCCTGGATGTTTTTGGATGCGTTTTTTGAACGGTTCTGCTGAAAAATTGCCCAGGTGTATAAACTAGGTATATGAATTTTGCATCCATTAAAAACTTCCCAAAAACCTCCAAAAAAACCAGACCAAAAAACGTGGCAAAAACTGAAAACCACCCAAAAACTCGTCGGAAACCTGCCTTGGACAAAAAAAACTGACGTTCAAAACAGTTTTTAGGTTTTGGTTTTCGATTAATTTATTTGCCCTGTGCTGTGTGGCCCTAGCCTTAGAGTGCAGTGACCCTGAGGCACTGTTGGCTGGAAGTATCCAACTTCCAGGCCATTGTGAGCGAGAGAGGCTCTCAGGAGATGGATTTCCATAAGTGAGGTCTATTAGTAAGTCCCTTACTTTTTAGAGCTATGTAGAGTAATGTATATTTTATTGGACTTAAAACCCCATTAACTTTACATGGTTTTTGTTTTGTTGAGTATTTAATATTATTAAATAAATTCACTGGGACGGACACAATAGTGATCCCAATGAACAATCCAGGGCTTGTTGTTCAGGTTAAATCTGTCAGCACCCCTGAGATCTATTGTCTGATTTGGTGGAGGTTTGAATTTCACAGCTGCTCTGGGTGAAAACTAAACATACCTTTTGGCAGAAAGCCCTGATGAAGCAAAGCTTGCCAAGAAAGGGTGACCTCGGTGTAGCACAGATCTCTAGCCAGCCATTGTTTTCATGTTCACGAGGAGCAGTTCTCAAGACTCTGCTTCGAGAGGAGAAAATAGGATCTTGTTGAGTCACTTGAACATGTAATACGATTTACCTTTCTAATCTTGTGGTTTATAGATTAAGTGGCCGATCAGATGGGTTGCATGCATTTACATGAGCTTTTGTTTTCAAATGTAGAATTGTTATGACACTGCTTTTTAGTTATGTAATGTTTTATACTAGCAATGAAGCCTCTTACACCTGTAGCTTGTTTTTATAAACCTGCCAGAACATTCTTCTTCTGGATTTTTTACATATTTGGCTTTATTATTTGGCAGCCTTGTATGGGAAGCATTTACTTCTCATGTCCTGCTTATAAACTTTCACGTATTGTGTATCTAATGCACAGTGCTATGAAATAAGTATTTGTTGCTAACAAATTTTTTATTTTCACTTATTTGTCACACTTAGATGCTTCTTATCTTTATTTACCATCAATGCCCCAATAAAAAAATGTGCGGACTAGGGCCTGTCCAATGGATAATTCAGCAACAACTCTCAATAAATACTTCAAATTTGATGCTTCAGAACTTCAAAGTAATTTCAATATGTGACTTACCCTGTCTCCACCAAAAAGACACCCCCGAAAATAAGACAGTGCTTTTTTTTTTTTTTTTTTTTTTATTCAATTCAGAGTTTGGCTGCTTATGCTGATGTTTGTAATGAAATAACTACAGTATATTAATACATGTGGATGTTTTGTTCAACAATGTATGTGAATTCTTGTTCATGGAACGATAAAACATCCACTAAAAAGAAGTCTTAGCTCATCTTTAGGAGCAAAAATTAATATAAGACACGGTCTTATTTTCGGGGAAACGGGTAGATAACCCAAGTAAACACCAAATGCATTTTTTGGTCCTATGTTAAAGGGGTTTTCTCGCTTCAAACATACATGTAATGATGGGAACAGTAAGGCTATGTCTCCAATGCATACAAACATATCATTGGGATCAAAACAGAATGTCAGAGTAAAGTGTACACTCACCGGCCACTTTATTAGGTACACCTGTCCAACTGCTCGTTAACACTTAATTTCTAATCAGCCAATCACATGGCGGCAACTCAGTGCATTTAGGCATGTAGACATGGTCAAGACCATCTCCTGCAGTTCAAACCGAGCATCAGTATGGGGAAGAAAGGTGATTTGAGTGCCTTTGAACGTGGCATGGTTGTTGGTGCCAGAAGGGCTGGTCTGAGTATTTCAGAAACTGCTGATCTCCTGGGATTTTCACGCACAACCATCTCTAGGGTTTACAGAGAATGGTCCGAAAAAGAAAAAACATCCAGTGAGCGGCAGTCCTGTGGGCGGAAATGCCTTGTTGATGCCAGAGGTCAAAGGAGAATGGGCAGACTGGTTCGAGCTGATAGAAAGGCAACAGTGACTCAAATAGCCACCCGTTACAACCAAGGTAGGCAGAAGAGCACTCTGAACGCAACAGTACGGCGAACTTGAGGCAGATGGGCTACGCAACAGAGACACACTGGGGCACTACCTTTCAGCAAGAAAGAAAACTGAGGCTCCAATTCCCAAGCCATCGAATTGGTACAGTAGAAGATGAAAAACTTGCCTTTTCTGATAGTCTCGATTTCTGCTCACATTCGATGTAGGGTCAGAATTTGGCTCAACAACAGAAAGCTGATCCATCCTCCTTGTAATCAACGTTTCAGCTGGTGTGGTGGTGTCATGGTTGGGAAATATTTTCTAGCACTCTTTGGCCTTTGTGTACCAATTGAGCATCGTTCAAGCCACAGCCACCTAGAATTGTTGTTACCATGCCATCCCTTTATGCCACAATGTAACCCACATCTGATGGCTACTTCACTGTAAAGGATGCGCCATTCATAAAGCTGAATCAGTCGGAGACTGGTTTTTCTTGGAACATGAGGATGGCTTCCAGCAGCTTGTTGAAATCATGCCACGAGAATAGGCGTTCTGAAGCAAAAGGGTGTGTTCAGAACCGGTTACTTTCATCGTGTACCTAATAAGGGGCCCGGGCTAGGTATACACAATATACCAATAAAATGCTTTCACGGAGATATGTAGTAGAATCTATAGTATTGAATGTCCCAGGTATCGACGTTCGCTTATGGCCTTTATCAAGAACATCTGCTGAGAATAAAGACATGAAAGTATGAAAACGTGTACTGCGGTAGCTATATAAAAGGAAAGGAAAATACGAAGGTACCAGAGTAGGAAAAGAGAAAAGAGAAAAAAACTGGAAAAACGGAGGAGAAACGTGCAAAAGAGACAGTAAGGACGGGTTTTGATCAAGTGAGATAGAGCAGAGTTGGGTATAGTATGTGGAATGAAGAGTCGAAGATTTGGTTAGAATAAGATAAAATCTTACATTAAGTAAGTGAAATGGGAGTAAATGGAATATTTATGCCAAGGTATTGGTGCCTATATCGTGGTGCCAGCTGAAATGAACATATATTACGATTATAAGAGTGTAAAGGTAGGAGACAAGGTCAGGGTAAGAAAAGCGATCACTGCTTTACCAATGGAAATGCTGAGGATGAAATTGGGTCCAGGGCACGGTGCCTGCTACAGGCGTTATACATCGGGATATGAGATGGAGCGCAAGGTCAGTGATCCATAACAGAATATAAGTAACTTGAGAAAGAGGTACAAGAAAAGGGCTAAAAACTAAACCTGGAAGCAGGAGAATAGGACTATGAATCGAAATAGAAGTGAAATGCAGCCAGCGTCTCCTCGCTGCAAGCGGCATGATATACCTGTCCGCGCAAATAGCCGGAAAAGACCGCTGCTGCGCAGAAAAACTGGAAGTGCGTGTGTCAGGGCACTAAGCGAACGCTATGCGCATGCCGGAATCGCGAAAGTACTGGAAATATGCAGTACAACGTACGCAGAGGAACATAATGTTGGAAGAGTAAACAGGTAGAATAGGGGAATGAATGGAAACAGTACGGGTAACATAGGAAGTATGGATGGACATACGACAAATATCATAAGGAGAATAGAGATAAGAAAGAGGATAAAAACATATTTCCCAACATGTCTGAGTTCATTTATCTGTAGAGAGACAAAGGATGTTATGAGAAGTATGCATAAAATGTACATGAAATAATCAGCCATATAGCACTAGTCCCAGACATGGATAGATAGTAAACGATCTATATATATATATAATATAATAAATATATATATATATATATATATACACAAAGGAACAATTGTTTACAAATATATATGTATGTGTGAGCATGTATATAGGGGATACACATGCATAACAATTTTTGTAAAGAGATACATTATATCTTCATGTCATATTCACGATTTTAAACCCCAGGCTCAGTGTCCCAGTGTGGTCCAGAACCTTTCTCGTCTTCAAAAGGATGCGACAATCGATTACCACCAAAACCCTCATTGAAAATCTCGTTCAACAATACACTACATCGGGTGTCATTGACAATTGCACAGCTGACTTCTTAGTCAACCACCACCCCATCACTCCAGTGTTCTATGTATTACCTAAAATGCACAAGAACCTCACAAATCCACCGGCACCCAATGGCCTCCACTGACCAATTTTATCACCATTATCTATCCTCCTGGAGAAAATACTTACACCCCTAGTAAGATTGACACCTTCCTTTCTCCTAGATACAGGAGATTTCCTGAAAAAGATCAAAGATATCTCCCCTGTGACTAAACCTCATCTCCTAGTTACCTGGGACATAACAAGCCTCTATACATCCATTGATCACCCGACAGGTATAGCGGCTGTCAATACATTCTTGGAACAACACAACTTCCAAGATGAAGCTAGACAATTCTGTACGGATACCCTATCCCTGATTCTACACCACACCTTTTTTCTTTTCCGAGATCAATTTTTCATACAATGCAAAGGCACCGCCATGGGGAGCAATATGGCACCCCCGTATGCCAACATCTTTATGGCTATATTTGAGCAAGAACATGTCTACACCCATCCCAGCTTTCAAATTAACGCCAAGATCTGGGTCAGATTTATTGACGATATATTTTGCATTTGGACTGGTACACTCTCTTCACTACTAGAGTTTCATGCATACATCAATTCTGCTCTCCCCGGATTACAATTCACCATCCACCATGACACTGACCGTTTAAACTTCCTAGATACTATCATCATATCAGACACAGTGGGTAATCTGAGCTCCGACATGTATACCAAACCCACTGACCGCAATAGTCTATTGCATTATCAGAGCAACCACGCCCCAAATACCAAGAAATCACTACCACAGTCTCAGTTTAAACGGGTACAACGTATCGTACAAAATCCAGACCTCCGCAATAATAGATTACAAGAAATGTCGAACCGATTTAAGGAACGCGGATACCCCACACAGTTGCTAAAATATGATTCATCCAACACTATGACGATCAATGAACCAAAAAACACCAATGCTAACCCACGCATCCCGCTTATTTTGAAATACCACCCATTTATCCCCAAGGTCCAACAAATCATTCGCAAACACTGGACCATACTGTCACGATCATATCCACAAATCAAGGAATTCCAGAACCCGCCCCTCCATTGCCACAAAAGGGATAAAAACCTTAGAGACCATTTAGTTAGGGCTGACCTTGGTTCCTCCCGCACTGTGACTAGACAAATGACTTTATCTACTCCCAAACGGGGCACCATTCCATGCCTTAGCTGCCCACAGTGCTCCTCTGTTATCAAAGGGAGTCACTTCACCCATCCACATACTGGACATGAATTTCCAGTTAAGGGCTTCTTCACCTGCCGGTCAAATTTCGTGGTGTACCTTTTGAAGTGCCCATGTGGGCTCGCATATGTAGGACAGATGACCCAGGCGGTGAAAGACCGCGTATCTAAACACAAATCGACCATTAGGTGTAAAGAGACCCATCCCGGCACATTTTCTTGAATCTAAGCACCTTCCAGCACAACTTAGATTCCAAGTAATAGAACAAGTCCCCCTGCCACGCCGGGGTGGTAATCGTGTCGCACTCCTTTTGAAGCGAGAACGGTTCTGGATCCACACCCTGGGCACACTTGAGCCTGGGGGTTTAAATCGTGAATATGACATGAAGATATAATGTATCTCTCCACAAAAATTGTTATGTATGTGTATCCCCTATATACATGCTCACACATACATATATATTTGTAAATAATTGTTCCTTTTTTTGTGTATAAATTATATAATATATATAATAATATATATATAATATATAATAATAATTTTTTACTGATTCTATCACTATGTACTGGGACTACGTATACATGGCTGATTATTCATGTAACATTGTTATGCATACTTTCCTCATAACATCTCTTTGTCTCTCTACAGATAAAATGAACTCAGACATAGTTGGGGTAACCTCTGTTTTTATTCGTCTTTCGTATCTCTATTTCCTCCCCTTATGATATTTGCTCTGTATTGTCCCATCCATACTTCCTATGTTACCCTCTGTTTCCCCCATTCATTCCCCTATTCTACCTGTTTATTCTCTACAACATTATGTTCCTCTGCGCTCGTTGTACTGCATATTGCCAGTACTTCGCGATCCGGCGCATGCGCAATAGCGCTTGCCCTTAGTGCCCTGACACACGCACTTCCTGTTTCTTCTGCGCAGCTGCGGCTTTCCCGCGCATGCGCGGACGGGTATATATTGCCCGCTCGCAGCGCGGGAGACGCTGGCTGCATTCACCTCATCTCCGGACGTCAAGTCCTATTTCTCCTGCTTCCAGGTATAGTTTTTACGCCATTTTCTATGTACCTCTTTCCCAAGTACTTATATTCTGTTATGGATCACTGACCTTGCGCCCTTACCATTCCCCCGATATAGAATGCCTGTAGCCAGGGCACCGTGCCCTTAGGACCCACATTCCACCTCAGCAATTTCTATTGGTAAGCAAGTGATCGCCTTTTCTTACCCTGACCCTTGTCTCCCTACCCTTTTTACCTCTTATAATCGTACTATATGTTCCTCTTCCAGCTGGCACCCACGATATAGTCATCCACATATACCTTGGCATATGACATTCCCTTTACTCCCATTTCCACTTACTCTAGGTAAGATTTTATCTTATTCACCTACAAATCTTCGACTCTCTCATTTCCCACATACCTATACCCTACTACTCTGCTCTATCCTCACTTGACTCAACCTCCTTCTGTCTCTTTTGCACCTGTTTTCTCTCCCCTTCTTTTCCAGTTTTTTTTCTCTTTTCTTCTTTTTCCTACTCTGTACCCTCTCGTATTTTCTTTCCTTTTATATAGCTACAGTACACCGTTTTCATCATTTCATGTCTTTATTCCTCACAGATGTTCTTGATAAAGGCCATAAAGCCGAAACGTCGATACCCTGCGACATCTAAATACTATAGATTCATACTAATATCCTCTGTGAAAGCATTTATTGAGTATATGTAGCTATACACTTTTCTCTGACATTCTGTTTTGATCCCAATGATGTTTGTAAATAAACTTAATTTATCACTAAGCAAATCATGATGGTGTGCAGTGAATCTATTTTTACATAATTACTAGACCTACAGTCTTTTTCACCTTGCACCCGGATTCCCTGTAATTTTCAAGGTGTGCGTGACCTCTTTGCTATTCTCCAATGCATACAAAAACGTCCGTTTTTTTTCTGCGTTTTTCGTTTTATAAAAACGCTGAAAAAACGGTTGAAAAGAGGTCCCATAGACTTGTATAGTAAAGATGTTCTGTTGTCTCCACAGTCTTTTTTTCTGCTCATTTTATTTGCTGATCGTTTTTTGCAACATGTTTCAAAAAACGACTGAGCAGGGCAGAAAATTTACTATTGGAGTTTATATAAAGCTCCGTATGTTTTTTGGCGCATTTTTTTGCAGAAACATACAGATCTAATGCTGTACATTTCTGCAAAAAAAAGTGCAAAAACGCGTCAAATGCACAAAAAACACAAAGGCGCCAAAAAACCGATGCTTTTGACGGGCAGTGGACAAAAAAACTCAGTTTTATGAACATTTCTAGGATTTTCAGATCTTTTTTTGTCCACTGCCATGTAGACATGGCCTAGAAATAACCACTTTTGCTATTGGTTTGTATTACCTAAATCATTTAGTATAGAAGCTATTGGCTAATTTGTGAGTGTCTAGAGCTACTTATGCAGCCTGGGGCTTTTCTAATCAGTTCTCTCATTCTGGCTGTCAGTTTTAAGTGGACAGCCATGTCTTGGTAGGTTAGCAGTTATGCCTTTCATTTATAGATGATGGATTGAACAGTGCTCCATGAGATGTTCAGAGCTAGGGCTAATTTTTTAAAACCTAACCCTGCAATACACTTAGCCACAACTTTCTCCCTAAGCTGTTTGGTGTGTTCTTGGGTTTTCGAGTTGCTGTTGGTTTTTTTTGTTTTTTTGTTTTTTTTACTAATGTTCTCCAACTAATGTCTGAGGCAAAATAGTTCTACTGAGAATACATTAAATACAGATGTCCTCTATTTACTAATTAAGAAACTTTCAAAGGCAATTGGTCACACTGGATTTTATTTAGGGGGCTGAATACATATGCACGCCACACTTTCCTTTTTTTAATTTGCAAAAATTTGGAAGGGCACTTATTATTTTCTTTACACTTGACAAATACTTTCTACTTTTGTGTTGCTCTATTAGACAAAATATTAATAAAATACATTTAGACTATGTCTACACGGCTGTGATTTACTCTGTGATTCAGTTTTTAGAATCCACAAAAATCTGACTGTAAATCATCTCCATAGACCTCAATAGAAAATCCAAGCTGTAATCTACACAGCTAGGATTTTCTGAGGTCGGATTTCAAAATTTCACTTGAAAACGGCAGATTATAGTAATGTCTAATTGAATGGGTTGCCTGAAATCTGAAAACATAAAGTGTAAATTACTGGTTGGATTCTGATTGTAATCCAAACAGTATTTTCTCCTTGCCGTGTAGACCTAGCCTTAAGTTTGTTTCTGTAACTTTTAGAATTGAGGAACAATTCAAGGGGTATGAATACTTTTCCAAACCACTGTAGGTGGTTGTAATCTAGGAAGCTTTTGTAAACAAGCAGGAGATGAGACCTGCTCTACCTCTGAAAGAAAGATCAAAGCTGATCAATGTGGTATGGGTACCCCTTTTTTGTCTTCCGACACTAAAGCACTACATTTGAGCATCATGACACCCAGTGCTGAAAATCCGCAAGTTCATGCGATCTATAGCATGTGTGATTTGCTCTCCGCAAAAAAAACAAATGTTTTCCTATCTGGCATGATTAAAGCCAGACCTATTGAGTCTACGGCTAGATCCACAAGTAGTGTCCTTTTTCTTTGCGTTTCTGATGCATTTAAAAAACACAAGAAACTAAAATTTTACCGGTGTTCAACATTTAAGGCATTAAAAAAAGCAGGATGCCAACTGTGTATATTTTTTTTTACATCTGACTATATTTTTTATACAAACGCATACCAAAGGAGGCTAAAGGCTTGTTCACACGACGTTTTTGTGATCCGTTTTTACGAATCCGCAAAACGGATCTAACAATTGTCAGTGTGATTAACATAGAGTTCAATGACAAAAGCGCATTGCTGTTCTCACGGGAGATCGGCGATGCGCTTTTGAGGGCTCTTCTGCACTGCGCTTTTCGGATCAGCTTTAAGAATTGACATGTCAATTCTTATTGCGTTTTACGCAAGTGAAAGCCCATAGGAGATAATGGAGTGCGCTTTTGGCACCTGTCCAAAAGCGCTCCACACTCCGGGTACGTATCAGCTGCGCTTTGCATCCTGAAAGCGCAGTGAGCGGCTGGACGGTGGATCGCAGGTGAGCACGACGGCGCGGCTGCAGGTGGATCGCGGGACCGGATCGCAGGACGGCGCGGCTGCAGCATGTGATCGGTGAGCGGGGCAGGAGACACTGCAGCAGCTGAGTATGGAGCGAGGTGCGGGCGGGCGGCCGCTGATCAGCTGGAGCGAGGTGCGGGCAGGCGGCCGCTGATCAGCTGGAGCTGATCAGCTGGAGGAGGGAGATTTGAAGTGCTGTGGAAGGAAGGAGATTTGAAGTGCTGCGGGAGGAGAGAGAGAGAGAAAGAGTCTGACTGACTGACTCCAATTCTGAAACCGCATCCGGAAAGCGGATGCGTAAAACGCAAGTGAAAAAGCATTCATAACGGATCCAAATAAAGCAACAACTGCTGCGTTTTGCGGATCCGCTTTCCGGATGCGCTTTTCAACTGTCAAAAACGGATCCGTAAAAAGGATCCAAAACGCCGTGTGAACAAGCCCTAAGGGTATGTTCACACAGCATGTTGAGTCCGTGTAAACATGAGTTTTTAGATGCGTGTTTGGATCCATCTATCGGACTCTAAACGAACCCGAACGCTCATCTAACCATGTGCAGTGTGATTTTACATTGCACACGCATCGGTGTTCAGACGAGTGATCGCTGATGCATATTTCATTGCATCTTTTGGATCCGTTCTAAGAATTGACATGTCAATTATTGATCCAAAAGATGCAGCAGGAGCCCTATTTAAAGCTATAGGGTGCAATCCTACTGTAGCCAAAACGCATCCAGACACGCAGCTACGTGTTGGATACGTGTTGGATGCGGTTTGGATCCGATGCGTTTTGGATCAGATCGCCGCTGCATTTTTGGATGCGATTTTCGGATCCAAAACAGATACAAAATCGGATCCAAAAACGCCGTGTGAACATACCCTAAATTTCACTTGTTTGGCCTTCTTTTCGTAAGTGCCAAGAAGACAATATCCAGAAAGATTAGTAAAATTATAGTTATTTAGTTTAAAAAAAAAAAAAAAACACTTTGGGGTAACATAATAAACATGTATAAAAATATAGAGGGTCAATATAGAGATCTTTTCTATGATTTATTTCTAGTCAGGGCTGTATCCAGAAAAAAAAGAGGCGTCTTCTACGTCTAGAGGAAAGAAGGTTTCCACATAAATATAGAAAGGTATTCTCTACTGTAAGAACAGTGAGACTGTGGAACTCTCTGCTAGAGGAAAATGTCATAGGAAAGTCACTAAAAGAGTTCAAAAAGGATCTGGATACATTTCTAGAGCGCAATAATATAACAAGTTATAGTGACTAGGATTCTGGAGAAGGGGCGTTGATCCAGGGATTTATTCTGATTGCCAGATTTTTTTTTCCTGAAATGAGGATAATTGGCTTCTACCTCCATGGGGTTTTTTCAGTTTCTCTGGATCAACGCTAGAGCATAATAGGCTGACGTGGATTTACGTCTGTGTTTTTTTCAGCTTTACAAACTATGTAACTATGCTTTTGACGTATGTGCCAAGAAATTTCCTAATGCATAAGGTGTATGTGTACTGCAGATACAGTGTGATCAAGGCCTAACAATGGCATCACAGGAGCTTTGTTATTCGGTGTGCAGAATTAGGCAACATATTGGAAAGTTTGATAGTAACAATATAGTGCGCTCTACTGTTGCATCAAGTGTCATTCAGAGTACCATCAAAGTGATCAAAAGATTTGCGAGTGGAGCCAACATATTTTAAATAAATAAAGACAAATATAGCAGAGCATCTTCTGATTAGCTTCAATATGCAAAGGCAGGTTAGATACAAAGAATCTTTACAATGTAGTTGAATACAGTAGAGAATTTATACTGTATATCGCAGCATAACGTCTATGCCTGGTGAGAACTAGCCAAGCACATTTCAGTTTTATGGCATTTCTAAGTAGCATTACAAGTCATCCAAGGGCTCCACGTTTCAAGGAATTTACGGTACGCTCTTCAAAGTGAAGCAGAATTTTTTTTTCTCACCATTGCTAGGTTGTAGAGGGTTCTGTGTCTCTTCACTTTTTGGAGATTAATAGTTCAGTGGACTGAGTAACCCAGGCTATCAAGCAGTTCTTGGCTGGTCGAAAGGCTCTTGACAGAAGAAAAGTATTAAGGGACTTAAAGGAGATGTATCGCTTCTTTAGTTCGGCTGATTCACACTGCTCTCAGCTTCTCAACTCTGGAAATGCAGGGGCGTTTCTTCCCCTCCCAGCTGGGTGACATCATCCCCCCCCCATTCACTCTGCATGCTGGCTCCCGAGACCCCTCCACCTCCTCCCTCTCTGAGTCCACATGTCACTGTGTCTCTCCCTATCAGTCTTATTTTGTAAGAGCTGTATTCATACCACAGGCTGCATTCAATCTAGGCTGAGCAACTGAACTCTTCTCCTCTCACAGCTGGAGATGCTCTATGAACGGCACAGATCTCGCTTCTATGCAGGAGAATTAGGCACGGGACAAAACTGTTATGTTTTCTCATTGTAGAATCTGTTGCAGTCTGTTTCTGCTGGGTGTGGAGAGAGAAAATGCTACGGCCCCTAACTCTAAGTCAGGCAGGGATCGACACAAATACTATTTCCTGATTGTGTAAGCCCTTCAGTGTAATTCTGTTTCTTCTGGCTGAATAAAGTGAAAATGTGACGGTTCCTTACTCTGAGTGAGAGACACAGCTCCGTGAATTCGACCGGGGGCTGAACAGAATGTAAATGAGCTCTCAGCTAGTGAAATTCAAGGAGGAGGGATCCGGAGGGATTCGACCAGGACTGGATATCAGTGTAAACAAAAACACAAGATAAGGAATACTGTGAATACAAGACAGCTTTGCTAATGACATCCAATTGCAAAGTTGCTTGTTTTCACTGTCCCCTTATTCTGAAGACCATTGAATGAAATGATAAAACCCCTTTTAAAGGAAATGTGTTTAAGATATGTTTTTAATCTCACCTTGAAATGCCTCCCAAATAGAAATAATATATTATCAAGTTAACCGAATATTTGAGATAGTGCCTGCTGATCTCTTACATCTCCAGCATTAGTCTGAATTGCTCACATTTATTTTTAAAGAAAGTGTGGAGAGTTTTATACTGTGCGAGCCATGTGACAACATTTTCCTGAATCCACGATATTTAGTGAACAAAGCTTTAATGTCGCTTCTGAAAATTGTATACCCATTTCATTCTTCCATTCCCTCACATAGTACGTTTTTCATTTGAGAACTCTGAGAAGACGGTAGTAGATATTTTACAATGAACTTGCCCAAGGAGTAGGGTTTCATAATTTTTCTACCCAATTTATGGAATGGAACAAAAATTTGCATGTAGGTCAGTTAATGTAAAAAAAACACAAAAAACATATGATCTCCTCCATACTCTTCGTGAGTAAGCCTGAGGGCTCCAATTTAACTGCTGTTTCTCACAATTATGTTTTATATGTTTTTTTTTTTAGCAACTGGGACCATGGGAAGTCAATTGTTAGTCAATTGGGTTGATGTCCAAAAGGGAATAATGACATTAAAGTGACGTGTTGTCCAGCACTTAAAGCGGCTGTATCATTTCATTAAATGGTCTTCAGAATAAGGGGACAGTGAAAACAAGCAACTTTGCAATTGGATGTCATAAGCAAAGCTGTCTTGTTTTCACAGTCTGCCTTATCTTCATTTTGTGTAAACACTGTTCCCCAGTTTTGGTCTGATGCCACCTTCTTTCATTTCATTGGCTGACGGCTCTACTAATTTACATTCTGTCTGGCCCCTGGTTGTATTCACGGGAGTGTGCATTCCTGCCTCTCTCACTCGGAATAAGGGGCCGGCAACAATTTCTACAGCCACCAGCTCTTCAGTGACACTGAAGCTGCTTATACAATCAGAAAACAGAAGAATTGTGCCTCAGTGCCTAATGCTGCTGCGTGTAAACATAGAAGGGAGACAGATCTGTGCTGCTCTGTATGAGTTCATAGAAGACTGGATTCAACTGTAACAAACCTCCAGCTGTGAGAGGAGAAGAGATCAGTGCTCTGAGTTCATAGAAGACTGTCTAGACTGAATGCAGGCCTGTGGTATGTAAACAGCTCTTGCAAAATAAGACTGCATAGGGAGAGGAATGACAGTAACATGTGGACTCAAACAGAGATGGGGGGGGGAGCACACTGACTCGGCAGCAAGCATGAACAGTGAAGGGGGGCATGATGTCATCCCCCTTCAGTTAAGAAACACCCAGCTGGGAGGGGAAGAAACACCCCTGGATTTGAAGAGCTGAGCAACTGAGATTACATTGAAGCACATACGAACTGATGAAGCGATACATCCCCTTTAAAGTGTAAATAAGCTGGAAATGGAGCAAATATAGTTCAAAAGTGACGGTTTGCCCTATTGTCCTATGGCTGTGCTGCTGAACCACTGGGATATCTTTCAAGATCCTTTTAAAATGTATCCCGGTGGATAACTGCAACAAAGGCCAGAAACATAATGGCCAATTTCTCTGAATGCTGTTGATAAATGGTGGATGTTTCCTACCTGTATACCTTGAATATCTGGGGATTGTTGTATTTTCTGGATGTGTTTCTGTGACTAAAATAAATTATATTGGAGATAGACGGGCCAGCTCTGCCAGGTTCAATTTACTATGTGAAACAGGTCAGACAAGGAGTCGTTAAGGTGGGCAAAGGGATCATAGGAAGAAAAGATTGCTGTAATAAAGCCTCAAGGGAAATTACTCTTCTCTAGTATGGCTTTCATGTAGCTCCATTTTACTGGATCAAAAGCCTCCTCTGCCTCTGTACTGAGGACAAGTGGGGTATGGATTTTCTTTCCATAGATGCTGTGTATCAGTCTAGTGGTATTGAACTTTCCCTCTCTACCTGATTTTTAGTCCCTTAACAGAAAAGCTAAACTAGAAACTATTAGTTTGTCCACCAGTTTAAATTAACATTAAGTAACAAATTGGGTCTTTAACTCAACCAAAGCTAAACGTCTTGGCACTCTTTCAGTATACTTGCAAAATAGGCTACCAAGGATTATTTAGGCCACAGAACACTGGAAAAGGTGAATTACAAACCTTGGGAAGAGTCTAGAAACTAACGTGTCTTCTAACGTTTTACAATCTAAAGTTGGAAACCAATCAAGATCATTGACTAACAGTTGGGATGGTAGCCAATACTTCAGAGAGCTGCTAGGGTCATGACTAGAACCTTTGTCTCCATGTACATAATGCGTGTACGTAGAGCACTAGCAGCTCTTATGTTGAACATGGTAACAGTTTCTCAGATAAGAAAATATGGTCAGTGCTATGATTGGACTGGTGCCTACCTATGAAGAAGGTAAATTCAAAGCTGTAAAGAAGTCAGAGTTTGCGTCTGCACAGCAACCTGTATGAGTGGGCTAATGGCCCTCTAGAGGAGTCCACGTAGGGGTCAAGGTCACTGTTAGCAGAGGTCCTTCTCAGAAGTGTGCAACCTTATCCAAAACGCTTAATGACCCTGATATCTGTCAAGTGTTTGGCGCATCTATGTCAAATGGAAACGTTATGATGGCAATATAACCTTTAATGAATAAATAATGGTCATCTGGGTTGTCTTGTTTTGCTATGGTAGCAGTTTTAAGGAAATATGGCTCGTTAATGCAGTAGAGGTACGGCTAGAGGCAGAAGCACAAAGGTTGTTTAACCAAGTTGGAAATATGGGATGAGACAAGATGGGAATGTGATTAAAATGAAAATTTACCTTAGCCTATCTCAATAAGGCAAACATTTGGTTGTGTTTTTGTGGTATGTTGAGACCTCAGACATAAATGACTGGATCTTAAATGAACATATAACAGGTTATCTTAAGAGGGTGCAATATTTGTGCAAGATACATCAGTCACATCATGTAGAGAATGTATCTACAACAAGTGTAAAAACAAAATACAAAAATGATATAATTGGACATATTTGTTCCAGTTTATATTAACGCTTTATGACTTGAAATCGGACAGGTACTGTTCTTTTATCAATGCCTGAAAAGCTCATCATGGAGGAGTGGGGTTGTTGATAAATATTTCAGGGTATTACTAAAGAACACATGGCGACCACTCAATTTCTTATGCTAAAAAATATGTAAACTTTTAAAATTAAATTGGCTATACTGTAGACTTCATTCTACAGTCTAAGGGAATTTACATATATCCTCTGTCCTACTAAAGTAAACGGTTCATGTTGTAAAGGGAAAGAAAGGAAACAAGGTCAGAAAATAATAGACAATCAGATGAGTGAGATTACTCTAGTGACTCATAATTTCCCCAGGACTAGTGGAGTGTAAAAAATATGATTGACATCCTCATTCCCAGATGAGACTTCAAACTCCAAGAGGCCTTCTTGGATCTAGGCCATGTGCCATTCAGTTGAACTATTCATGGCCAAGTCTGGGGTAGCGGAGGGAAGGCGAATTTCAGAGGAAACCGGTAGCTAAGCTGAATGGCCTAAAGGGGTAATATCCAGTTTTAACGGCAGAGAATGGCTGGCCATCCTTGTTGATTGTGAGACTTTAGGGATATAACAGGCATTATTTTGTAGCATTTCAATGAGCGAATTAAAGAGATGGCCTTTACAAAACACTTTGAGAAAGGTCTCTTATTTTCAATATTTTTACATCTGCTTTTTTTTCCTTGATCTACTGGAAAGAAAGAATTGTTTAGGTGTGAAACAAAGGTTTCTCTGCCGTGCCATGTTATGGTGTAGAGTAGCCCAAGTAGTTTCTGATGTCTCTATTATATTCATTCTTATGTTTGACAGATCCCATAAAATAGTCTTTGACTCAGATGCAGGCAGATCAACTTCTTCCAATGAAGTTCTTGAACTCTCATCATTAGAGTCGAATGCGATACTTGCTTTTTGCAGCTCATCTGCAGTCATTATATTGCCATGTTTTGCAAAGGTATTTCTCAAGTTGATGTTTTGTGGTTTTAGGGTGCTTGGTGCTTTGTTTTGCATGTCCTTCCCAATTTTTATCAACTTCCAATTGCTTATAAGCTCCCGGCTGCACATAGCACGTAATCGATGGACGTTCACTGTGCAACCAGGATGTACGGGCTAGCCACCGAGATGGAACTGGAGCGTCACGGAGGTGAGTAGGCTTCTTTTTTTCTATTTGTAATCATCCCCCAGTGGACCAACGAGCTTTTGTAAGTCCCGGACAACCCTTTTAAAAATACTCTGAATCAATAATTTATCATCAACAAAGAAGAAATATATGGATCCATAGACCTAGCACACCAAAAATGTCATAGGATTATCAGCACTGGACACAAAATAAGTTTAAATGCAGATTGTTATTATTTTTAGAGCGCCATTAATTCCAATGGGTCAAGAGGTTCAGGTACATAATGTAAGACAAATCTAATAACTGTAAGTAACATACTGATACGGAAAGAGAGGGGACCCTGCCTGGGAGACCTTATGATCTACAATAGAGAAGGGGGAGACACAAGTTGACGGACAGAGATGTCTGTATTATGGTGTAATGGCAGAAGGGTTATTATAGGCTAACCTGAAAAGATGGATTTTCAGGTTGGTTTTGAAACTAGTGAAGGTGACGGAGAGTCTGATGTGTTGTGATAGTGAATTCCAGAGTATGGGGAAAGCACGGGAGAAGAGGAAGAAGAGTAGTGAGGAAAGAAGTGGATCAACAAGACCGCAGAGTTGAGCGGGGATTGAAGGGGAGCAAGAATACTAGATGAAGGGAAATTTTGTGGAGTCAAAGTCAGGAAAGGAGAGGTGGCAGGAGGTGGTCAGGCTTGGATGTGTGATTTGAAAGACAGGACAGAGTCCATGGTTATCTCAAGGGAGCAGACTGGTGAGAGTGTGGAGTCATTAACTGTTATAGGTCAGATGAGGAGGTGGAGTGGCATGGGGGGAAGATGATGAACCCCATTTTTTCCATATAGAGTTTAAGAAAGCGGGAGAGGGAGGATATGGATTACAGACATTTTGGGATCCTGGAAAGCAGGGAGTTGACACTCAGATCTAGATCTCTGGCCCAGATGTCGTCAGCATACAAGTGGGCCATCATAAGATGTAAATCATGTTCCTTTGAGATGAAAACCATATGTAAGGTTTGTCATAACAATTAAAAATGACAGGACTCTAGATGGTGGCAGACATTGACATAGCCAGGTGGCGAGCATCACCTGCTATGATCTGCCGTGTGTTTAGGAGTAGCGACCATGCAAGGTTGATTTTAGGATAAGGGCGGAGATTGAGATCATCCTTTTCAGATTGTTGACCCTGACTAAGCAGCACCATTCTCTGTAGGGTTTAATTAGGGCTTTCTATTGTTTGGAGGCTTTTTTTTCTTTTAATCTTTTTTAAAACGCTAGATTTTAAAGTTGTTGTTATTGGCTTAAAGTAGACCATTATTTATACTTTTGTTAGTGATTCTTTGTCTCCTTGCATTGTAGCGTTTGAATAAGCCCACTTATTAGTTATCTGTCCAAGTTGAAGATAGGCCCATGTGATGCAGAAAACTGAGTGGTTGGTGATGCGCTAGAATTTAAGCGTCCATCACTACATGAAATGTGTTAAACCTATAGTCTCACTATGTTGTATGTTGTGGACTTTAAAAAAAAAAAAAAAAAAGGACTAATTTAAAAGAACTTTTTAGAGTTCTCCAAAATTGTTAGAACCCCTTCTCGGTGCAGCCCAGTAGGTTTGGAATGGTGACTGGGCGTATGAGATTATGGAGACTTTACAAAGCCTTCAGGAGACTTGACAAAGCCTACAGAGTGGTCACAGTACTGTACATGACTGAAGTTTGTCGTAGTAGGTGTCCTGACTGGAGAATTCACCAGGACAGTTATATAGCAGCTGGAGGATGTGGGACATGTATTTCAGGCCACTGGTTCTGGGCTATGTCATGCAATGCTGGGCTTAGAAAGGATAGGTTTAAATTCAGTGTTTCCAGAGTGCAATTGTGCCAGGAGGCAAAAAAGGCTGCGGCTTAACTTGATACACACTTTTACTGTTGTAACTTATGTAAGGGATTAGGTCGCGGGGTGGTCGTTTCCTGGGTAGACGGGCACAGTTCAGCGGGCACAGAAATCCAAACAACACCAGAAGTTCTTTTAAAACTGTCCGCAGTCAGTTTTATTGTAAGCATGTGGTACAGAAAACAAAACAAAAAAACAAATCCTATGCCTGTCCGTTTTCAAACAAAAACATTAGGAAAACCCTTTTCCTAACACAGTGCTGGCCTAAATACCAGTCACCAAATAACAGCAGAATCACAGTACCACACATAGATGCTCCCACAGGCTCTTGGCAGGTAACCTGTTACCAGGCTGAGAGCGTGTGTGTCTGCAGTTCTGGTCTTATATGAGGCAGACACACCTGGGCCTAATCAGACAGCCCAAGACCCGGCCTGTCCATTTGGAGTGGGGCCCACCCTCGCTATCCCCACTCCAGCAAACCAGCCCTTGCAAACGGGTTCTACTAAACCCTAAACAAGAGATCTTATAGATCTCTGACACTTCTAATTCTGGTTGCTCTTTACCTGGACCTAAGGAATCTTGGGCAGATATACCTTCCCTCTATTACCAGTCCAGACACTCTGTCACACTTAGAACACCGAGTGGTGGTATGCCTTTAAAAATATTCATCCCTGTGAGTGCTGCTGCAGTGGGGAAAATTACTATTTGATACACTCGTGATTTTGCAAGTTCTCCCACCTACAAAGAATGAAAAAGTCTGTGATTTTAATTGAAGGTATATTCCAACTGTGAGAGACACCATCTAAAAAAAATACATTGTATAATTTTGTAAATAATTAATTTGCATTTTATTTCATTACCTATAATAATTGCACCTGTTTGAACTCGTTACCTGTATAAAAGACACATGTAGACAGTTAATCACACTCCAACCTCTCCACCATGTCCAAGACCAAAGAGCTGTTTAAGGACACCAGGGATAAAATTGTAGATCTGCACAAGGCTGAAATGTTCTACAGGATGGTAGGCAAGCAGCTTGGTGAGAAGGCAGCAACTGTTGGCACAGTTATAAGAAAATGAAAGAAATAAAAGATGAGTGTCACTCTTCCTCGGTCTGCAAGATCTCACCTCATAGGGTAAGGATGATTCTGAAAGAGGTCAGGAATCGGCCCAGAATTACACAGGAGGACCTGGTCAATGACCCAAATAGAGCTGGAACTACAGTCTCGAAGATTACCATTAGTAACGCACTGTGCTTGGATTAAAATCCTGCTCACGTCAGCACTAGTCCCGGCCCATTTGAGGTTCACCAATGACCCTCTGGATGATCCAGAGGAGACATGAGAGAAGGTCATGTGGTCGGATGAGACCAAAATAGAACTTTTTGTTATTAATTCCACTTGCCTTGTTTGGAGGAAGGAGTAGGAGGAGTACAATCCCAAGAACTCCGTCCCAACCTTGAATAATGGGGGTGGAAACATCATACTTTGTGGGTGCTTTTCTGCAAAGTGGACAGGATGACTGCACCGAAGGGAGGATGGATGGGGCCATGTATTGTGAGATTTTGGCCAACAATCTCCTTCACTGAGTAAGAGCAGTGAAGATGGGTCGTGGTTGGGTCTTCCAGCAGGACAATGACCCAAAACACACAGCCAGGGCAACTAAGAGTGGCTCTGTAAGAAGTATTTCAAGGTCCTTGAGTGGCCTAGCCAGTCTCCAGACCTGAACCCAATCAAAAATATTAGCTGAAGCTCAATGTAGCCCAGAGACAGCCCCGAAACCAGAAAGATCTGGAGAAGATCTGTATGGAGGAGTGGGCAAAAATACCTGCTGCAGTGTGTGCAAGCTTAGTCAAGAACTACATGAAATGTCTGAGCTCTGGAATTGCAAACAAAGGTTTATGTACTAATTATGTTCTGTTTTTCTATTGTATCAAATACTTCATGCAATAAAATGCAAAGTAATTATTTAGAAACAAATCTAGTTTTTAAAGGAGGAAAATAGGGAAAAAATTGAAGCAAAAAGTGTGGTCTTATGTGGGAAACATGTGTCTTTTTGATAAGGTTTGTTTTTTTTTTTTACAATTTTATGGTACATGAAATGACCCAAAAAAACCCACAACTTTGTCATTTGGATTTTTTTTTTCTTCAGCAGTGTTCAGCCCTCACAGCGCCGCAGCTGCTGAGATATATTGCATGTGGGCTAGAAATGCTGAGGCCGCACTAAGGCAGCACATCGCATTGGGTCCATTGCTGCAAGGTGATAACTACAAAATCAACAGCACTATATTATGAATATGACATAATTGGTCAGGGCCTGACAATTGTGCCTCAAAGTTGCACAGAACTATTATACACCAACATGTAGCAATAACACGACTTTCATCCTTTTGCTTGCCGTAATACAATTGCCACACAATCATGTTGGTCATATAATGCCACATTGTAAGGGTAGCCAAAAGATGCAAGGTATCCCTATCTTTATCCATCAACAGCATTATGATGGTAGTAAAAGCAGCTCTCTGGGGAACAATACGCTGAAATGTTTGCTACTATCAAACATGCAGATGGTTGCAGATGTCTGGCAATGTATGCCACCAATCCCACCAAAAATAAAATATCAGCGCCCAATTGGCTCTAAATATCATACATGAAAAAACTTTGAGATTCTCGGTTCACATATTTTGATCAAAAGATGTTTAAGCTGCCCACGACTTTCAACGTGATCTCAAATCGGGCAGTCCTATACTATCTTTTACCTCTCAATAGAGCCAATTCCAGGCCTCTCACTGGGTCAACAGACCTCCATTATACAGAGAGAAAAAAATAACACACCAGACCTGCAAGCTGCACTTCTTATGACAGCCTGTGAGAGTGGGCGGGTGCAGAAAACCAAAGTGGAGGCACCCCTTCCTCCCCAATTGGCTTTAAACACTCATGTATAGCTGTGTCCTACAAAAGGGAGGTAAGCGAGTGTCAAAGTTCAAGAGGAGACAGCATTAAAGGGGTTGTCTCACCACGCTGTTTTAGAGCCAAAAAGAGATTGATTCACGCATGCCGTCTCTTCCTGGTTAGGCTGTGGCTAATTCTATGGCAGTGATTAGCACATCAGCTCAGCAGTCACAGCTTTTCAAAAAGCACTGACATGAGAGCAGGAGATGTTATCTAGAATTTCAGAGCTCAAAGAAAGGAGAATACTTGTTTGAGATAACATACACTGCTCTCAAGCTGCTGGCAGCCCGGCCCGACCTGTCGTCATTCCTACTATCAGATAAGACCGAGCAGAGAGAGAGAAGGGGAGAGCAGGACGGTAACCAGAGAAACCTGTGTGCATTTAGAGCTTACTACTTCTAAATTATCTCCTCAATAAAGCCAAAAAATAAAGCAGTACATTTGGAAAGTATCTTCAGTTAGTAGTCCCTACATGTTTAAAGCTAATCTTTGTAGTGAGACAACCCCTTTAAGGAAGGAGGCTGCAGAATACATGGACAATATGTCTTCATCATCCTCAGGTCTTGCCCTCGGTATCATATGTTTAGTGCTAGGCCTATAGACCATACGGGCTGGTATACTTAGTGAGTAACCCATCTGCAGCCCCATCCTGTCGAAGGTGTATGATAAATAGCCCGGGCAGCAGCAGCTAGACATGGTACTGATGGCAGGGGTATGGGGGCACCAAGAAGTCAGGAGCTGTGGGTGTGTACTCACTGTGGGCAGGCTGGGTGTAATGATGGCAAATAACAGGTAGAATCTAGGCTCTTCTCTCATCTGACAGAAGATCTCCAGCAATAATCCTCCTGCTGCTCAGGGTGGAAGATGAGAGAGAAGGAGGAGACGACGCTCTGCTGGGGGTTATACCTGGCATCACTAGTGCCAGGCAGCATAGCCTAGACTGTGTATGTACTCTCTGTGTACAGATAGCCTCAAATAAAGCGGGCTCCGTGCGTGACCCCACTCCATACAACCTACATACAACCTCCATACAACCGCTATGCGTGACGGGGCTGCACTCCGCCGGCAGGCTTCCTGTAGCGTCACCCCAATCTAACCACCGGACTGCCGGATACTAAATTCTGACTGTAAGACCCCCACCCCATTTTCCGCCCAAATTTTGAGGGAAAAAAATGTGTTTTATAGTTCGATCACTATGGTAGTTTATTTTCTGTTTAGGATTGGTCGATGGTGGTGCTAGATTACCTGTCAGCCAGCAGGATTCCAATAAAATGTGTCCTCAGTGATTTGTATGGCTACGCCCCCTAATTAATGAATGGTGCAGTGCCACCAAGTATATGGGGTAAATAGACTGACACCCTTTGTAGGGTTTCAAAATGATCACCTTAAGTGAAGCTACTGTTCAGCCAATAGGGTGTATGAGAAATAGCAGCTAAAGTGAGTCACTCGTATGGAGAGACAATCTATTAAATGTTTAAGCCATATGACAAACTGTATCCAAAGTCAGAAAGCCAGTTATTTAATATATATCAAATACTGATATAATTTCCTAGAAGAAGAAATTGATGGTAACCATCGATTCCACGCCACCATAAAAAAATTAGTTTTATGAGTATAAAGTCCACTAATACAAAGCAAATAGAGACCTTTAACCCCTTAACGACCGCATACCGTCTTTTTATGAAGCAGTGCTGAGAACAGGGTTGTGCTGCACAGCTCTGTTCCCAGCGCTACCTCTGCAAGCGCCGGGGAAACCTCCGCTCCCTGGTGCTTAACCCCGGAGTACCGCGGTTCATGACTGCAGCATAATCAAAGGTCTTTCCCCTGCTCTGTTGAGTGATTGGGACTCCCGGTGGCTCGACAGAGCCTGGGGAACGTCTCCACAGTCAGCCCTGGGGACCTAGAGTAGCCCCAGGGCTGTCTGTGTAAGAAGGCAGCAATCAGGGCACACTGTGTACTGCACTGATGGCTGCATGTATCAAACTGACACAGATTATAATGCATTAGGCTATATGAATATGCTAATACATTACTAAGTGAAAAAAAAGTAACACAGTTATCCCTTCATGAGATTTGTTAAAAAAAAAAGTAAAAAACATAGTGTAGGAAAAAAAAAAATTAATAAAAAATTCTGCAATAAATTATAAGTGAACTTAAACTATGACCCCAAAAAGTTAAAAGTACAGCTTGTCCCAAATAAGACGAGGCCTCATACAACTGCATCATTGAAAAAATAAAGTTACGACTGTTGAAATGCAAGAAGGCAAAAGCTAAAAAAAAGTGCGGTCATTAACTACTTTTCAGGTGTTTGGCTTTAGAGGTTAAAGATATGTGTCATCAAAATGACTTTATTTAATTCATGTTTTTACGTTAAATTCCTTTTTTTTTTTTTTTTTTTTTTTTTTAAAGAATTTTTCACTTCGGCCACTATGCCTAATAATAGTTTGATACTTCCTGTTCTGTAGAGAATGATTTTTAGTAGTCTGTTTATTATCAGTAAAAGTAGGGTTACACTGACAGGTGACACTGATGTGTATACAGGAACAAAACCACAAAAATGGGACATAATTTACCAAAAAACTACAAAGCTACACTTACAGCTCAATGGCTGATAGATACCAGCAGCAGGCTTCTATGGCCCTTATGCTGCATGGGAAAAGATGGCAGGTGCCGTTAATTAATGAGCAAATGCTCTAGGTACCAATTCACACCAGCATGCAAAAAACCACATTATAACACATGGGAAGACTGCTAAAAATGCAACAATACCTGATGAGAATTGCATATGGATAAAGCGATACAGAGGGTAACGCCATCTGTACAGATACACCATGCTGGGTATCAGCTTATATCACCCACAAACAAAAAAAAAAAAAAAAAAAAAAAGTTTGTGGGCAAGCCGCCCAGCACTTAGAAGGTGCACTGCACAAAATACTTGTACCCTAAGCTCCCCAGTATTTTTGGGCAAAAAGATAACATGCTGGGAAAAATATCAAATTATGAGGTATTAGTTGATACAGTAGCTACAGTAACGCAAGCTCGCAAGCCAACGGCAAGGCTCCTCATGTCTTGCGAGTCCCTACGCTATCAACAAAAACAAAACCACAAAAATGGGACATAATTTACCAAAAAACTACAAAGCTACACTTACAGCTCAATGGCTGATAGATACCAGCAGCAGGCTTCTATGGCCCTTATGCTTGCCCACAAACTTTTTTTTTTTTTTTTTTTTTGTTTGTGGGTGATATAAGCTGATACCCAGCATGGTGTATCTGTACAGATGGCGTTCCCCTTTTGTATCGCTTTATCCATATGCAATTCTCATCAGGTATTGTTGCATTTTTTAGCAGTTTCCCAAATGTGTTATAATGTGGTTTTTTGCATGCTGGTGTGAATTGGTACCTAGAGCATTTGCTCATTAATTAAGGGCACCTGCCATCTTTTCCCATGCAGCATAAGGGCCATAGAAGCCTGCTGCTGGTATCTATCAGCCATTGAGCTGTAAGTGTAGCTTTGTAGTTTTCTGTAAAATTATGTTCCATTTTTGTGTTTTGTTTTGTTGATAGCGTAGGGACTCGCAAGACATGAGGAGCCTTGTCGGTGGCTTGCGAGCTTGCGTTACTGTAGCTATGAAATCAACTAATACTCATAATTTGATATTTTTCCCAGCATGTTATCTTTTTGCCCAAAAAACTGGGGAGCTTAGGGTACAAGTAATTTTGTGCAGTGCACCTTCTAAGTGCTGGGCGGCTTGCCCACAAACTTTTTTTTTTTTTTTTTGGGGGTAAATATAAGCTGATACCCAGCATGGTGTATCTGTACAGATGGCGTTACCCCTGTATCGCTTTATCCATAGGGAAATTTCTCATCAGGAAATTGTTGCATTTTTAGCAGTCTTCCATGTGTTATAATGTGGTTTTTTGCATGCTGGTGTGAATTGGTACTAGAGCATTTGCTCATTAATTAAGGCACCTCACTTTTCCCATGCAGCATAAGGGGCCATAGAAGCCTGCTGCTGGTATCTATCAGCCATTGAGCTGTAAGTGTAGCTTTGTAGTTTTTTGTGTAAACAGGATCCACAAGTCACAATAAGCTTTAGTAAAAGTTCACCCCCCCCCCTCCCTGCACACAGACTTCTTCCCAAGTCACAGAGCATGCCTGGGAAACTCTCCTGTAGAAGTCAATGGGACTGATCCTGTCCACAGGCTCCTTTGTCCATGTAGCTGCTGTAAAGTATCTCTCTAAATATTGCAGACAAGAAAACGTTCCACACAATCATATGCAGACACCAAAATTGAGAAATCTACAATCGGAAAACAAAAACTGCTAAGAAGAAAAGAATATGGATCAGTATCTTGTTTTTTTTTTTTTTTAAACAATACTTTGAGAAGAAAGCATGGTAAACATTTACAAGATAACAATGTATACTTTGTCATGACAAGTTTTTCCTATATCCGTTACATTATCAAACCCAGTTATCACCCATAGTCTTCTCCATTTTTCTATAAATATTTCGAACCCACACTGAACAGTCCATAAAAGTCCAACCAATTAGGGAATCAAAAGCAGATAAATCGAGTCACAGTTAACATTGTATTGATCCTATTTCCGCCTCCCCCTACCGCCCCCCAACTTTTTACCTGAACATGAACAACAATTTAGGAAAAGTATTATCTGACTTTGACCTCTTTATGACAAGATATCCCCCATATCGCAGAACCAATAGCAAAACAGTATCTTGTTTTAATTAGTAAAAATAAAAAAAACTGCCGACCGAATCCCTTTAAGGGTCAAATCTTGTGACAAAAACTAGGACTTGGCCTAAATGTGAGGGGCTGGCATGCTCTTCTTTTACCTGCCTTGACAGGTCACAGCACAATAGAACCCCCGCTGATGGAAACGAACATAATAACATGTTCTCATGTTTTAAAGGGATGTTTAGTCTAATTTTAGCTGTACATATATTGTTGGCAAGAACTTTGTTATTGGCTTCGAAGTACTTTGTAGCAGAATGCTGATTTGTGAGAGATAGTTTGGGCTGCACAAAGGGCTTCCTGGCCTTAAGGGAAATTTAAAGATGCACTGTAGCCCATGGAGCTTATTAAAGAACTGTGCTACAAGTGATGTCATGTTGCTTTTTGGCGTAGACTTGCAGTTCTTTATTTAGCAGCTGGGGTGTGTTTAATTCAATAGCAGAAAAATGCTCAAGTAGTCTTAACCATATCACAAATATTTGGTTTGGTTTTATAACAATATATCAATGGAGTATAATAGCTAAGTAAACATGTTAGTAAGTAATAAGTAAACCTAGCGATTATTCTTGCGGATTGTTTTAATCACTTAAATTTAATCTTAAATTATTAGACTCTGTTCATACTACCTTTTTTCTTACCTGGGTATACCAAATTCTGCCAACATTTAGGTCAAACATGTCTATAGGGGAAAATGGGACTGACCTTTGCCAAACGAATGCCTGTTTTTAGAACTTTATTGAACAGGGATTTAAATACAAGGAATTCCAACAATAAATTATTATTGGTATTATTAAAGAACAAGTGGCTGACACTTTTAAAAGGGGTATTGATGGCTTTTTAAAGGGGTTTTCCAGACCCATTAAACAGGTGTTCCCATCTTACACTTTGATTGTCTACCAATAGGAATGGGAACAGGCCCCTTAAAGGGGTTTTGCCACAATCTCATTTCATATTTCAGCTGTGCGTGATTAGTTTGAATTGCATATCATGTGACCCAGCAGGATGACATCACCAGCCCTTTCCTCTCTGTAGTCAAAGAAAGGTCTGTTTATGTAAAGCATTGTGAGGAGCTGAGGTAAAGTTTTTGGCTCCAGGCACAAGGTCCAAAGTTCAAATCCCTGCAGGAACCAAACCTGTGTTTTTTGGTTTTTTTTCTCTTTATCAATGCACAAACCTCATTGAGGTTTCTTTTTTATTTATTTGCGCTGTTTGACTAATTTATAAGGAGTGCAGAGGGAGAGTAGAGTGACAGCACCTGGGGTTTGAACACTCAGTAGCTGCCTCAGAGGAGAGGTGATGTCTGAGACCGTGCGACCAGGACTGAGGAGCTCTCAGCCCTGGTTGTATCCCCTGGAGATGAGCTATAAACAATGGATCACTAAAGGAGCAGTTAAAACATAAACAGTGCAGAATTTTTAATAATAATGAATGGTGAAAATGTTTATTCCATTTGAAAGCTTCCAAAGTAAATTTTACTTCTTGTCAAAACCCCTTTAAAGTATCCACTTAAGAAAAGAGTTGGTTGGATGTGTTAAAAAATCCCGTATAATAGACTTGATAGTTGTGTGCAAGCACGACCACCTCTCCGTTCTGAAGCAGCTTCTTTCATGGGGCTGAGCTGGGAACACCCCTATAAATATTAACAGTTTGTAATGTTATACTAATCCTATGGTGCTGCCACGTTGATGATTCCTTGGTCTCCATTCGTTCTTTGTTCAGCTCCAGCAATGGCATCGTTTGCTTGCAGCAGTCCTGTTTCAACAATCAGGGGCCCTAAAGCTATGTTCACACGGCTTAATTGCGGGGCATTACATTTTAGACGGGGACTCACCCTTAAAGAGGTTTCCTCACCATGCTGTTTCACAGTCACTGCAATCTTTTCTTTGACTCTGGTCTCGTCAGACTGTGGGTTGTTCTGTAGCAGTGATTAGCTTATTTAGCTTCTCTGTTACTCGCTGAACAGTGACACTGACAAGTGCAGATGTTATCTTCAGTAAACAAAGCTACAAGTGCTGTGAGGAGTGAAAACAATTGCTTATCTGTAAACAAAAGCTAATCTTGTTAGAGATAATTAGTCTGCTTGGAGTGAGCTCTCCGATCATGGTGACTTAACTCGATGTTCTCTGCTATGGTCAGGTAAGGGCACGTCCCCATGGCAGAGAGCAAATACCGGTTGGATTATCCGACTATTTGCTCTGTTTTGCCGCCATGCACTTGGCCGCCAGGGGACGGCTTTTTTTTCCGCTGTTTGCGGAGAAAAGCCCTCCTCCTTTTCATTGAAATGCTCATATTCTGCTCGAAAACCGGGCGGAAGAATGAACACGATCTATATTTTTCGGACCGCCGGCAGTCAAAAAAAAAAAACGTCCTTCGGAAAATCTGTGCAGTGGGGACCGCTGCACAGATTTTCCATAAATGGCCATTGTAAAGTTTGACAGATGGTTTACAGATGGTTTTCAAAACCGAAAACCATCTGAAAAA